>QRFB01001214.1:42749-70342 GCA_008931105.1 Oenanthe javanica | reverse complement strand
TTTTTTAATGATAAAACAAAAGAATTTTATAAATTGAAAATAGTTGCCAAAAATACTAGAATTATTAAGTTTTCATCAGCATGTAAAATAAATGNTGCTATAAATTTGCATTTATGAGTTTTATTTTGCAAATAAATTGAATTTTACCGTATTCAAATTTTTTTAATGATAAAACAAAAGAATTTTATAAATTGAAAATAGTTGCCAAAAATACTAGAATTATTAAGTTTTCATCAGCATGTAAAATAAATGTATAGAAGTGAACACATATTTGGGGATACCAGTATAATATTTATACCAAGTTAAATAATATAAATGAGATATATGCCGATTGTGATGGGTGATTGAAATTTAATTTGAAATTTCTAATTAATGAATAATTTGAAATTTAATTATTTTGGGTATTTTGATCTTATTCGATCAAAAAATTGGGTAATTAGTTTTGTTATATTTCCTAAACTGCTATACCAAAAGGTTATGTACATAATACGAGACAAATTAAACCTGAAGTATTACTACTTTTTTGCCATCAAGCTTGAATTTTATTGATATAATTGATAAAATTAAAATAACAATATGGGAGGTCGAACATATGATATTAAATATATGAAAATTTTAATCCAAAAACAGATATCGTTATACTCCCCACTCATGCACCCGCCTCCATGAAGATGTATTAGTACGGGCATCCCAAAACCAGAAGTAAAAACCATCGACTTCAACATGATAATAGAAATGTAGAACATCGTCAGTTTTATAGATATGATTATAAATATCTCTATCAAAAGCATGAAAAGCTGCATGGTTTTCCCCCCACCAATAGTCACAATAGAATAGGGTGGTTCGAAAAAAATTCATACGAAAGCTCCATGTGTAAAATTGTTTTGAATATAGGGTGTGGAAGCCTAAATTATCATCTCGTGATCTGCAGTGAAGGACCAAGGGAGCTGAGTTACTGGGGAGATGGCTTGTGATGTGAACATGAAGTCTTGAAAAACATATTGTGAATAGAAGGGAGGATACTATAATATATATCCACCATGAAAGTGTGTGTTTTGACATGGCTCTACTCATTCTAGTCACTATGTGTGCAATGGAAATTTGTGTAAGCACCGCTAGCTATATATATATGCAAGCGATATCATTCTGTTTTTGGTAAAAAATCGGGTGTTTTTTTATAATCAGTGCCTAATTTGCTAAGAAATATATATGTCCTTTTTCGAAAAATATAAGAACGTATTACCTACATATATACCAAATATGTATACTAAATAAATTTGAATATTGTATTAAAGATATGTGTTCTTTTTTTTTTGTATATTTAAAAATTAAGCATCTATTATCTATTATTCCTTGNTTTGAATATTGTATTAAAGATATGTGTTCTTTTTTTGTATATTTAAAAATTAAGCATCTGTTATCTATTATTCCTTGTTTTTCCTTCTGCACTTAATTAATATTATTTTGATTTTATTTCTTTTGAATTTATAGCATATTTATACTATATCATTATAATCAGATTTAAGATTTTTTTATGGGTTTAGTCTGTTAAACCTATTTTTTGTTATCACAATTATTTTTGTTAACATTAATATTCTGTCATTTCAATTTTTTTTCCAACTCAAATTGGATCGCAACTGGTCATATTGTTTATAAAAGTCATTCCACCCGTCCAACTTACATGTTCAAGAAGAATCAGCCGAATTAACAACGTCGACCTTTATATCTTCTTGAATTTGAAAAATGAGCGTGAAATTTTTACATATTTGGTGAGTAAAACTTCGACGGGTGAAACTGTGAAAGTATTATGTCCAAATTTAAATTAAATTAAATTTGACGGACTTAAATCAACCAAATCAAGTCGAATTTAATTATGAAATTTGATATTTTGGTTGATAGTCAATACGACCGGATATGGTTGTATTTAAGGCTGGTTCAAAAATTTTAATCATATTTTTTTGTATTGTAATGTGCATATATAAACTATGTATTTTCTATAAATGTTCTTCTATTTTAATCGTGTTTTCGATCATATTTTACCATGTTTTCTTTTATTTTAATTTATACAATATGAATAATTAAATATGATACTAAAAAAGAATTAAGAGGGAAAGATCCCGTACTAGGATCCGCCTCTAGAAAAAAGAATGCACATTCAATTAACATGCATTGAAAAAATAGTTCTAACTTTTTCACTTTTCACTTTATATTTTCTTATTTATATATTTTTATTTTTATATATAGGTGAATTTTTTTTAAAATGAAATTTTAAAATAATTCGAGTTGTATAAAATGATTAAGTGATCTTGAAAAACTAGGATCTTATGACATCCCTGGTTTTATTTGAAGGCCTACTCTTATTTATTTACCATGCTTACCTTATTCTCACAATTCACAATAAAATTGAGTACTCGTGTATTTAAATTCTATAAACTACGTAAATACCTTTTCATCAACACCAATTGCTTGTTCATGTTGACAATTTAGTTAATACTAGCTCTAAAGCCCCAAGCACGAGAATATTCTAAAAAAAATTATACGCGTTTACAATTATTTAAAAAATAATTAAGTTTTTTCACGTGTAAATTAATTGATAAGTATAATAAATAAAATATATTTATGTGTTGTCACAATTTGAAATAACATAAACTACATAAATGATGAGATGGTTGATCCCAGGGTTTTGTTATACTAATTGCTTTGCCTTCTCATTTATCTTATATTTCAGTTATTTAGGTTTTTATTAGTTGCATTCACTTAATTTTTCTGTAAATAATAATAGGATCTTTCTGTTGTGTGCTCAATAACTAATTTTTGATGAATTGTCAAATTTTGATTGGTGAGAATTTTTGTGCATACACGGGTATTATTATTAATGAGAATGAAGTCAATCAAACTTTGGGGTTGTTAATGCCCACACACTAGATTTTTCGCACAGATGTTTAGGAGTAAAAAATACGTATATATATTTAATAAAAACTAAAAATACTTGTATCAAATAAAAATTTAGAATTTTAATTTTTATGTGATATTAAATTTAAAAATAAACATTAATTATAGCTATGCATTTTTTACTTCTAGATATGTGTGACAATAAGTCAAAAATCTATTATTTAGGATCAAAGGGATTAACTATTGTTGTACCCAAAATATCACATGGACTGGATTTGGGGCCATACGTTGTTGGATGTCCAATCCACTAAATAACTAGCCCTCTAAAGAGGTTCCAAGACAGAATAAGAGTTGGAAGGGAGGTTCAATGGTGATCAAGTAAATTATGGAAGCTGCCAAGGATGATGAACCATTAGGGAAAATGGTCCTCGTGATGCAAAGGTTCCACTGTCCAAAAAGCTTATGTTATATGGAGGCTGAAAGCTTATTTAGGTAGGTTCCAAGAGGCTAATGAAGTTTAGAATTAATCTGGGAGGTCATGACATGCTAATATTTCTAGGGAACAGGTTCGAGGTTCCATTAGACATGTTCCATAAACTATCTTCCAAGACAACTGTTTGGCACCTCGTAGAAGGACATTTATACATGGTCTGTTTTACCTGATATTTAGGAGATGATATCTCCACGATTATGGAGGATATTTACCACATTATTCTCATCGGATTGAGGATAATTACTAAGAAAATACATGTATTCATATATCAATACGATTATATAAGAGATAAGCACTTCCAATGAGTCCTTGTTGGCTCAAATAATTTGAGATATACATCAAATCAGATGTTGAAGCCTAATAAATCAAAGTTGATCCCTCATCCAAGGAGTCACAAACATCAAGAACTACATATGGAGTTGATCCCTATAAATAGAGTATATAGGCAACTAGCAAAAGGTTGGAAAATACCGAGAGGGGAGGGAGCACATAAAGAACTCACTTATTCATTGATATTCTGAGATGCTTGAGTTGTATAATCTTAGGATTATAAGTTGGTATCTTGGACCTTTGCTAGCTTAGTTCCTTCATCATCACAAATCACTATCCACCATTTATGGAACCTCTGTTAGGAAGCTGTTTCTTGGCAGATTCTTATAACTTTTTTTCATTATTCCAGCATTGGGCCTCCATAGTGTTGTACCAAATTCCTCTCACAACATTTTGGTGCCTGAAGAAGGGCTCGAATCCATCTTTAGGGAGGAAAGATGTTTAACAACTCAAACAGTGAAAAAATGTCATCGAATGGCAATGAAGTTCCTCAAGGAGAAGGTCAGCCTGATGTTACTCTAAATGATGTCTTGGACTTCATAAAACAGTTGGGGGAAAGAGTTAAAACACTCGAGAAAAAACATCTTAAGAAAGAGAAAAATAGGTTCAAGTCGGCTTTTTCTAGAATAAAATTGAAGTAGAAAAGTGTGACCCCCAAACAATTGGTGTTTGATTATGAAAGTGGGGAAAGAAAGAAAGAATTAGAGGATGGGGCTGCCAAATGGGGGTCCGAAATAGAAAAAGATACTAAAAAAGAAAAGCAATAACCTGCCCATTCCTCCAGCCCCACTATTAGTGTATTTGATAGGTTGGGAAATAAGCTAAGTGACTAGGACCTTCGACACAAAATCAAGGTTAGTGAAAGAGACCTTCGTCACCAGTTGTCTAGTAAAAGGGCAACTGAGAAGGGTCAACATGAAGGTTCCAAGGATGAAGGTCTCAAAAGTCTGGTGGGAGATGAGAATCGTTCCAAAACTCGAGCTACCAACAAGAAAGCTCAGTCGAATAGGCATCCAAATATCGAGGAATTTGAACAAGGTGATAGATCCCAACATGTCATGGTACCTAGGCAGGAGGTACCACCCACTGATGACGTACCTCGTGGGCTTAAAATTGAGGAATTAAAAGAGGTTCTAGACATAATCCATGTTAAAAAGAAGTCCCAATTTGGTTTGGCCATAGTTTCCCCCTTTACTAAAAGGGTGAAACAATATCCTTTACCCAGGTTCTACAGAATAAATGGGGACCTCAAATATGATGGAAGCTCTGATCTTGTGGAGTATCTAAGTCGCTTCACCACTGAAATTGAGGTGTATCAGGTGGAACCTCTCATGAGGTGCAGGCTGCTACCTGCCACTCTCACAAGAAATTCTCACCAATGGTCCAAGAGGCTGCTAGATGATTCAATAAAGTCCTGGGAGCATATGGGGGACCTGTTAGTAGCTCAATTTAGAGCTTTTGTGGCCTATGCTCCACATGTCACAACTTTAGTAAATATCAAATAGAGGGACAATGAGACACTAAGGGACTATTTTAAGAGGTTCAATGAAGAGGTTCCTATGGTGAGAAAAGCTTTTGATAAAACCCTGGAAAACTTCCTTATTGCAGGTGTGAGGCCAGAAACTGAATTTTGGAACGAGTTCCAAGGAATGAAACCTGAAACCCTATCTGATTTTTATGCAAAGGCAGAACCTCACAAGATTGTGGAAGAGTCCCTAACCAAACTGTCAAATAATGCCAATCAGGGAGGTNGGGGGGGGGGGTGGAGTAGGAATAAAATGAATCGCTCCTACAAATCTAAAGACAAGAATGCTGAGAAAAAAACTTCTAGCAGGCGAACCTCTGATTCGAGGACCTATAGTCGTGATGAAAAAACATCACCCATATCTGTAAATGCTAATAGAGATAGGTCCCATGATGGGATGATATTTTCTCCTGCTGACAGGTTTGGAGAATATACTCCCCTCAATGCCTCTATCAGCCATATATACGAGGTTACAGAGAAGACATGGATGTTTAAAAAACTCTACAAAGTAGGTCCCCCTGGAAAGAAGGATTTAGGAAAGTATTGTGCCTTTAATGACAAAAATGGTCATGAGATAGCAAATTATAGGCACCACAAAGACCAAATTGAGGAACTGATAAGAGGAGGGCACCTCTTAGAATTTGTGGCTAGAGAAGCTAATAGATTCCAAGATGAGATGGAAGCCAAGGAAGCTGGACAATTAAGTGCCACAAGGACTATCAGGGTAGGAAGCATCAGGACCATCATTGGAGGTCCCCATTTGTTAGGTTCCAGCAGAAATGCCATGGATAGGTACGCCCGGGAAGCTAAAGGAATTGACAAATGTGCTTAATCTAGCAGAAAGGCCGCCAAAGTTGTTCAAAAGGGAAATTTCTCAAATATTCTTTGATGGAGAGGATGCAAACTGGGTGCATTATCTTCACAATGATGTTTTGGTGATAACTCTTATGATTTGAGGTCTAAATATACATAGAATTTGTATTGATAATGAGAGCTTTGTGAATATTCTATCTTACATCACGTACCAAAAGATGGGGCTACTAGATAAAGAAATGGGTACCTTCGGGAATGAATTGTATGGATTTACTAGAAACTCAATGATGATCCTTAGAAAGATAAACCTCCCACTTACTATAGGATATGAACCTAAAGTGGCTACCCAAATGGCTGAGTTCATGGTGGTAAATGAGGATATTTCTTAGAATGCAATTTTGGGAAGGACAATACTGAAATATATAAGGATAGTGACCTCTATTTACCACATGGCCATGAAGTTCCCCACACCTAATGGTTTCAGATGTGTTAGAGGTTGCCCATATGAATCTAGAGAGTGCTACAATAAAGCAATACAAGTAGCAGAAAGGCCAAAGAAGAACTTCCAAATAATAAAGAAAGAAGGTAATGAGGTATTGGTCCTAGAACCTGTTGAAAAAGGTAAAAGTTCTTGTAAAACATCAGAATTATGGAGTTGACTGGTGAGGAACCTCTTCTAGAGGTTCCAGTTTTTTCGGGGGTAGCACCATCAGGATTGTTAATGTTAGAAGCTACACCAACAGAAACTATCACTATAGAGGACGTTCCAGATGTTGAAGTTAAAATAGACTTGGACCCAAGAATGCATGAAATCACTAAGATGACAGAACCAACTGGTGATATGGTTGATGTGGTAATAGATGACAATGTTGCCTCGAAGGTACTAACTATTAGGAAGCATCTGGAACCTGGTATAAAGGAAATGATGGTTAGGTTCCTTAAACAGAACCTAGATGTTTTTGCCTAGTGTCATTTAGAAAAGATTGGGATTGACCCCAAGGTGATGTGTCAGCATTTGAATATTAACCCATAAAAGAAAGGGGTGAGACAAAAAAGAAGATCTGTAAGTAGAGAAAGAGCATCTTCTTTAAAGGAGGTGGTGGACCGGCTACTCAAAGGTGGTTTGGTCAAATAGTCATTCTACCCCATATGGTTGGCTAACCCAGTATTTGTTAAAAATTCTAATGGGAAATAGAGGCCTTGTGTGGATTTCACAGACCTAAACAAATATATTCTAAGGACAACTTCTCTCTTCTAAGGATTGACCAGCTATTAGATGCCACAACTGGACATGCCTTGCTCAACTTTATGGACGCTTATTCAGGCTATAATCAGATTCTCATGTACGAACCTGTCTAGGAACATACCTCTTTCATCACAGATAGAGGTCTATATTTCTATGTGAGGATGCCATTTGGATTGCTTAATGCAGGAAATACCTACCAAAGGTTAGTAAATATGATGTTTCATGAGCAGATTGGCAAAATAATGGAGGTTTATGTGGATGATATGCTGGTCAAGTCTAAGGAAACTACTGGTCATGTGAAACACCTAAAAGAAATATTTGATATACTGGGGAGGTACCGGATGAAGCTCAATGCACAAAAATGTGTGTTTGGAGTGGATTCTAGAAAGTTTCAAGGTTTCATTGTGAATCATAGAGGAATTGAGGCAAATCCTATAAAGATTAAGGCTTTGGTAGAAATGAGATCCCCAAGGAACGTCAAGGAGGTACAATGTTTGACAGGGAGAGTGGTTTCTCTCAATAGATTTGTGTGTAGAAGCTTAGATAAGTGCAAGGAGTTTTTTAAATCTATCAAGAAGGGAAATGAGTTCCAATGGACACAAGAGTATGAAACTGCTTTTCGAAAGCTCAAAGAACAGTTGGATAACCCCCCAATTGTTGTCTAAACTGTTGGAGGGGGATGTTCTAATACTTTACCTAGCAGTTTCGGAATACTCTATCAGTGCAGTCCTGATAAAAGAAGAAGAAGAGGTACAATACCCAGTATATTATGTAAGTAAAAGCCTTTTGGATGCAGAAACCAGGTACCCTATCATGAAGAAGCTGGTATATACCTTAATCTTGGCATCCAGGAAGCTCATGCTATATTTTCAGGCCCACAAAGTGGAAGTAAGGTCCTCACATCCTTTGAGACCTGTCTTGCACAAGCCGGAAGCTTCTGGGAGACTCATAAAATGGACAATAGAATTGGGACAATTTTATATTGACTACAAGCCAAGGACAACAATTAAAGGTCAGGCTTTAACTGATTTTATACTGGAATTCCCATCAGAAACAGAAGTGGAAGTCATGCATCCGACACCTGAATCTGGTAACTCAGTAGTACCTGAGGAGAATTGTACACCTTGGTGGAACTTGTATATGGATGGGTCATTAAACAACAGTGGAGCAGGAGCTGGAATTGAACTAATTAGCCCTGAGAGGCCTCACCTTCAAAGTTCCATTCACTTCTCATTCAGAGCAACAAAAAATGATGCAGAATACGAATATTTAATTGCACGATAGAAGTTGGCCCTTGAAATGAAGGTGGAGAACTTTAATGTCTAGAGTGACTTAATGTTGGTAGTTTGGCACATCAGGGGTGATTATCAAGCTGGGGGACCAGAATAGACCTCTATATGAGATATGCTCAGGACCTGATGAGGAGCTTCCGTGAGGTGAAGCTTGAACAGATTCCAAGGGCAGAAAATGTCAATGCAGATGCCTTTGTAAAATTGGGGTCTCAAAGGTCTACAGGCTTGTTGGGAGTGATACCCCTCGAGATACAATCTCAGCCAACCATCTCACCAGAGTAGGTAATGGAAATTAAGGTCTTGGTGGAGAAGATATGGACAGATCCCTTATAGTCTTGATTGCCGCTAATATAGCTATATTTCTCGCATGGCCAAAGGCTGATCATCGATTCCTGATTCAGAACTTCACGGTGAGGTTTTCAATATATTTCTTCTTTAATTATTTATTTCAAAGAAGTTTTAAAAAATTTAACCTTTCTTCCATCTGCTGTAAAACCTGCATGTTTTCTAAGCAGTCCTCTGTGGAAAATTTTAAAAGTGGACGAGTGCACACATTAATAACTTCTGCATTCAGTCATATTGACATTGGATATGTAGTCTAAAATATGCTTGCTTTGTACGTCTTTGAGACTAGTGTAAGTTCATGTACCAAATTTGTTTTTCTGTTTGAATAGTCTATTTATTAGTGTTATTCGATATGTGTTTTTTTTCTAATATGCCACTACACTTGGAGAATAAATATTTAGGTACCCTGACTACAGTACCCACCCTTTAAGCAAGGAAGAGAGGTGGATAGTGATTCAGTGTGTGCTTAAAACTGTTGCAAGATGTATAAGCATTAAAAGAGTGATAACATGCTGTTATTTCTTTGAGATTGCATATAGTAGATGAAATTTATTTCCAGTGTGGAGCTCTTCCTCCCATTTAAATGTAGTGTGAGTTACTGAGTTTGGTTCAGATAAGATAAAACTTGGTTAATTATAATATCAGAGTGATAATAATTTACTTTTTGATCCCTCCATTACATAGCAAGATTATTACTTCTATATGTGATTGCTTACCTTCTTTTTACATATATTATTTAAATCATACCCTTCACACTGGAGCATCTAACTCTTTTCCAAATTTTCCCTCCCATCTCCATTGTTTCCCTTTAAATCCATTCCATTCACCACAATTTAACACAACATTAAATAGGACATCTGAGTGTAAATTTAACAAGGATGCGCTACAGCTTTGAGTGACGGTTTAGGCATCATAATATTAAACTCATATAGTATAATTACTGACTAGTGCGTACTAAATTTTTTTATAGTAGCTTACCATGACTGCTCTAATGTGAATATTGAATTTGAGCTGGCCAGATTGGAAGTGCTTTTGGTCCAGAATTCCTGCTGAAGTTGTATTTAGCCGGAGCACTTGGTGACTCAGTTTTCTACTTGGTTTACCATGTCTTTTTAATCTCATCGAAGGTACAACATATTTTAAAGTATTTGTAATCTTACATAGCTGTCAGATATGGGAGCTTCAAACCGTGTATGCAATGTTGCGCCAAATTCAATGAGATGATGATCTGATGTTGATGCAATGATAATGTAACTAATATAGTGTTTGTTAGTTCTCTTAGATTATAGAAATTCAGGTTGCTATGTGATATAATTTAATGGAAAAGGTTGAGCTGCAAGCATGGGAAGTTAGGCTGAATCAGTCAGCTTCTTTAAGTACCATAATAATTACTGATATATATTATGTAACAGAGCAAGCAGATGGGGGGCATGAGTCCTTCAAGTGTTCCAGGATTGGTAGGTAGATATTCATGTTCTCTCGACTTCCTCGCATATAGATTGACAAAAGTAGTGACTTAATCTTGTAATTTAGTCACTACTTAAATTTTACAATTTTTTTAAATATTTAATACAATCATGTCGTGTGAGGGGAAAGTGGGGCTTACCAAAGTCCAAGAGCTTGTGTACCCTTTAGATATCTAAAAAACATTTCATAGCAATTAAATGTGATTCTCTAGGGATAACTTAAAATCTAGCACACAGGCATGTTGTAAACATTATATTTGGTCAACTAGTATTTGTGACAACCTCAGATCTGGGGTCAGGAATCCAGGCCATCACGGTCCAATTCCACAATAATAATACTCATCTGTTTAACAATTATAATAACTAAACATAAATTCAATGACCTCAATCCAAATACAGAACTCGAGCCATAGTCTCAGAAAACGAAACTAAAATAATAACAGTTATTATAAACCAACTGTAATAAACTCAGGATCTCATGCTACTAATATAACATCTACCTGAAGTTACATTAGAAGTTAACACTGTTTCAAGATTTATTATCACATTGTATATTTTACGATAAGTCTTAGGATTCTAAAATGAAATCATATCTAGCTTACACTACCTGTATTGTAAGCTAGATAGGATTTTGACAATAAATGAATGAGAGTTCACAATGTAAGAAGGTATTCAAAATAAATATGCAGTTCGAGTTACTGCGAAAAGAATCAATAAAAATAACGTAGCACCTTAGCTTTCGTTATAGTGTAAGAACAGTGAAAGTTCAACAGTTCCCATTAACACTATCGGTAACTTAGCACCTTGGCTTTCATTATAGTGTAGGGATAGTAAAATTTAAGCAGTTCACATTAACACTATCGGTAACTTAGCACCCAGATTTTTGTTATAGTGTTAATATCAAATTCCAATTGGAAGAAATGAGACTATACTGGAGCATTCACCACGCATATTATACACGATGATCAGTCGTATCGTACAATAGTAAAAGTAAATTTCTCTACTAGTATAAGGATGATCATCAACTGGTCATCACCCCAAGCAACACATGGGCCTTTAAATGCTGGACCGTGCGTCACTCGGCCTCTTACGCTATGATGGACTGTGCCACACACAAGCCTCTTACACTTATATCTCTAACCCCTTTGAGTATTTTAAATCAACAAGTCTGGAAGGGAAATTTAATCTAACATTCTAGAATAACAACAATCTTTGTAAGATTTCAACATCAGATAATAGATTTACTCCCGAAATGAGGTGGAAGTAATCTCGGAGTATGTAGATTATCTCTCCCTTAACTAACGAATATGATCAAAATAATTGAATCAAGAAGACTCAAGAACATGACCAGGGAGTCACTACAAGAAAATAAAATATCTCCAATGAAAATATTTAATTTTGGGTAAGATACTTGTCCCTAAAGACACCAGTATAAATGAGAAGAATGTCAAAGCTGAATATTACTTCCCTAATATGGAGTTATCGACTGAAAAATAATTGCGGAATAATTGAGTCATAGCTCAGCATTTATTATTTAATGAAAAATAATATTTAAAGAATTTTAGATAACTCCAGAAACTTTTTAAGGAACAAATAAGTATTTGATTAATAATTATGAGACCTAGAATATTCCTCGAATAATATTAAAAGGATTTAAAAGAATTAAAATATTTAATTAGAATTTAATCAAGAGTATTTAATATTTAAATAATTTTAAATGAACCAAAATATTTAAATAATATTTAATCAATATTAAATAATATTTAAATTATCCAAAAAGAACTGAAAGTATTTAATTAATATTTAAATACTTTTAAATTAACCAAAATATTTAAATAATATTTAATCAACATCAAATAATATTTAAATAATCCAAAAGAACTAAAAATATTTAAATACTATTGAAATGAACCAAAATATTTAAATAATATTTAATCAACTATAATATTTAAATAATTCAAAATGAACTGAAAGTAGTTAATCAATATTTAAATACTATTCAATCTCTTTAAATAATATTTAATCAACATTATATACTATTCAAATAATTTTAAGGGGTATTTAATTCATAAATAAATAATCCATATTTATTATCTATGAATATCAAAATATATTCTAAGGAAAGATCCTTGAATAATATCGACTAAAGTCGAGAAGTAATAGACTACTCTGGGTCAACTATCGAATACATCGAAGGACATAACTCGATACACAGTTCGGCTATCCTTATCTACTAATATGCGTACTTTAACTTTTCAAGAAGTTCAGAGTCACGAAAGAACTAAGTAGTAAAGGGGGTAAAAGCTGTTTGGATTGATATAACAATATACATAAACAACAAAGCATTATAAAAAAACTTGTTATAAAGTCAAGAAATCAAGATTTCAAGGAGTCAAGATACTTGTATATACAAGAATCAAATATTCTTATATAGAATAAAATAATGGAGTTAGAAATCTTGCCTGGTGACCATGATACATTTCCATAGTTCCACTCGTTCCTGGTAGTTATATCAATACATATAATAATCTAGATTAGTTTATTTTATCGAAACAACTAGTTATACTACTAATAAGTATAATCAAATTCGTTAACTAATTACAAGATGATTATGACCTTTAGACTTCACAATATCCTCATTCTAATACCTCGATGTTAATCCTTAACTTATATCGAGTGACTTATTTTTCCCGGCATTTCACCTCTTCGGGTCTACTTTAGCTATTCAAAAAACTATCTTGCCAATGGTTTTTAATCATGTTTTTTACACCTACATATAGTCATGATATTCCTTGACAACTTTTATTACTTGATAGACTCGAGACAAGTCCTCTATCTCGCTCGAAATCGTCTCCCAAAATAGTTGTTTCACCATTTTCTTATGTTCATTTCACTTAATACCTAATTTTCTACCATTTTTAGTAAATTGAAGGTTAATCATTTTGACTCGATTTCTTTTCTGAGGTCTTCTATGACTGACAAAGAATATCCCATAAAAGTTTCAAATCCAACCAAGAAATCTAGTCAAGTCAGAAACTGTCTCAAACTTAGGCTTATGACAAGTTTGATCCTTAGATTTCTTACTTCCACCTTCTTAACTCCAGCAATTTTCAAAAACCGGATTTTACTCCTTTTAATCCGAATCCTTTTTCTAGATAATCCCAGATGACTTTAGTATTTTAAAAAAAAGTTTCTAATTTTATTAAGCTCCATAGCTAGTCCAATCATAGCCTCCAAGTTGGACGAAAACAAAACTATGCTACCCTACAATTATAAAAATAATTATAAGTCCTATATTTATTACATATGCTACCCTAAACACTGATGCACATAGTTTCGAATATCCCGTATATTAATAATACGGCATCACATCTCAAGTACCTAATGAAAATAAATGAATAAAATCGTTTATTCATAAAATGAAAAATTTTATCCAAAAATCTTAATAATATCAAGTGTCAAAATTTCGGGTTATTACAGTACTTAAATACAACAATAAGTCAATCATACCTCTATAGCTAGTGTTGTCAACCTTCTTACCCTTTGGGTCAGAGTCTAATTTTTTGGCTGTTGACATGGGAGTTTTGAAAGTTGCACAAACTTGTAAATCAAACTTCTTTATTAGTTCTTTAACATAATTTGGTTGACTATTTAGAATTTCATCATTAGTCTGTTTAACTTGAAATCCCAAGAAGAAGTTCAATTCCCACATCATGCGCATTTCATATCTTGACAACATAAGGCTGCTAAACTTTTCACAAAGTGTGTCATTAGTAGACCCAAATATAATATCATCAACACAGATTTGAACAAGCAATATATCACCTTTATATTTTCTAATGAAGAGAGTTTTTTCAATGGTACCTCTTGTAAAATTATTTTTAAGGAGAAATTTGGAAAGAGTTTCATACCATGCTTTAGGTGCTTGCTTCAATCCATAAAGTTCCTTGTCTAATTTGTACACATGATCAGGAAATTTTTGATCGACAAATCTAGGTGGTTGTTCCATGTACATAGACTTCTTCTTCTTCTAGTTTTCATTCAAGAAAGTACTTTTGATATCGATTTGAAATACCTTGAATTTTTGATGAGTTGCAAATGTAAGAAACATTCTGATAGCTTTCAATCTAGCTATTGGTGCAAAAGTTTCATCATAGTATATTCTTTCCTTTTGATAATATCCTTTTGAAACTAGCTTTGCTTTGTTTATTACCACAGTTCCATTCCCATCAAGTTTATTCCTGAACACCCATTTTGCACCAAACAATTGATTTATTTTTAGGCATTGGTACAGGTTTCAACACTTTATTTCTCTCAAATTCATTTAATCCCTTTTTCATTTCAATGATCCAATCAGGGTCTTGTAATGCTTTCTCAATTTTCTTTGGTTCATTCTTTGAGAGAAAACAGTTGTATAGACATTCATTTTGAGTGACTTTCCTTGTTTGCACTCCACTCTCAGGATCACTAATTATCAAATAAGGAGTGTGATCCCTTGCCCATTTTCTAGCTGGTGGAAGATTGGTTCTTGAACTTGAAGCCCCCCCCCTAAATCATTGGCATTTCCTGATTGTGAGTTGAATTGAAATGAAAAGTCTCCCCCTAAGTTGCTTGACTCTGTAAAAGATTCAGAGTTTCTTGATCCAGACCCTGATGGACTAGACTCTGAAGTGTTTGACTCTTTCAGTCTAGACTCTGTCTCGCTTGTATCTAAATTGTTAGATTCTGAGTTGATTGGATTTGAATTTTTAGGCTCCCTCTCATAGTGTGCAGGTTTTTGTGTTGTTTCAAGAGTTATTTGAGACTACTCATCATCATCATCTTTATCTATATCAGAATTTTTGAAATTTTCAAATTCCAGTGTTGTAGTCTCTGACTTTTTCTGCAAACCTGTAACCTTTCTGTCATCAATTACAACATGATAGATTCCATAACAATTCTTGTTCTGAGATTGAAGATCTGAATGCCTTTGTATTTGGTACATATCCAAGGAATATTGCTTCATCAGCCTTGGCTTTAAATTTTCTTATATTTCCAGGATGTACTTTCAATACATAACATTTGCATCCAGATATGTGAAAGTGTTTTACACTTGGCTTCTTGTCCTTCACATTTAATTGGGTGTTTTTCCATACATATTTATCAAGGTAAAGTTTTGAATGAAACATGATGTATTGACTGCTTCAGCCTAAAAATATACTAGTAGTTTAGACTCTTCCAATATTGTCCTGGCAGCTTCTATTAGTGTTTTATTTTTCCTCTCAATAAAACCATTTTATTGAGGTGTTCCTGGTGCAGAGAATTGTTGAATTATTTCATTTGATATATAATATTCCTCCATGGTTATATTCTTGAATTGAATACCATTTTCATTCCTTAGAATCTTCACAGTTTCCTTTAATTATTTTTTTCAGAAAAGTGATATGGTCAGTTATGTGTTGAGAGACTTCATCCTTTGAGTGCAAAAAGAAAACTCATGTGAATCTTGTAAAATTATCTACAATAACAAGAGTATATTTCTTTTTATTAATTGACATCATATTTACTAGACCAAATAAATCAAAATGTAAGAGAGTATTCAGAAATGGTGTTAATGGTCTCGCTCTTAAAGGATGTTTTCATTTGCTTTCCAAGTTGACATGCTTCATAGAGTCCATCTTGGACAAAGTCATCCTGTAGTAGTACCCTCACAAGATTTTGCTTTACAAATGTATTGAATGTTTTAAAGTTCATGTGAGACTGCAGTTTCTTGTGTCATTTCCAGCTTTCTTCAGTCGAGGCCTTGCTATATAAACATGTACCTTGTTGATTTGTGCAATCCTTCAGGCTGGCTTCATATATGTTACCATGGCTATGCCATTTGAAAACTAAAGTGTCTATTTCTTTGTGAGTCACAAGGCACTCTTTATTGTCAATCCAGTATGGTAACCTTTGTCTCCAAGTTGACTAATGCTCATTAAGTTATGCTTTAAACCATAAACTAGAGCTACTTCTTCAATGACGACTTTTCCAAGTACAATTTTTCTGTATCCCAGTGTTTGACCTTTGTTGCCATCTTTAAGGGATACTTCTTCGACAACCATATCCACAAAGTCTATAAGCAATGATTTCTTTCCAGTCATGTGTCCTGAACATCCACTATTCACGATTTGGTACATTTTCTTACCGTTGTTCCCTGCATACAAATAGCAACTAGTTAGATGTTTTGAGGACCTAAACTATTTTAAATCCTTTCTTACTAACTGTAGGAGAAACTAGCTTAATATTTTTCTCTTTGGATTTACCTATCTCGTTTGGTGCCCTAGACTCTGGCGGAGTCTTGACATTGCAATACTAACTTTTATTAATTGAAGATTTTAACTCATAAAAATTGTACTACAAATCATGATATTTCTTACACATATAAATAGAATGAAATATGCTACCACAGTGATAACAAGGTTTCTGTGGAATGTAGTGATCGACTAGTCAGAATTTGAGGGGATCTAGAATTTGACTTTTTCTCAATATTTGTTTTACAATTTAGAGCAAAATGGTTGTAGTTTCCACATCTATAGCATTTCTTTCTAGGAGCATTTGGATCCTTTTGATAGTTATTGGCCTTTCTAATGTCTTCTTTACAATTCTTATTTCTCCTAGTTTTGCTAAACTCTAGTAAGTTATCTAGTCTTACTTTCAACTTAGGCTTCGACATAAAGCCTATGTTAACATTTTTCATTGGTTTTAGTACTCCTATTTTACCTGTCCTTTTGTTATCCCTAGAGATATCTTGGGTAGATAAGTTTGTGTCATTTGAGGTAGTAGATTTAACCTTAGAGGTCACAAACTTGACAGGGGTAAAAGTATTTATATCCTAAGTCTCAATTGATTGACCATCTTTTTCCTTATTATCATTCTCAATAACAGGTCTGTTGCCTTGACTCTTGTCGTAGCCTAGACCAGCAGTTTGACACACATTTTGGTCATTAAGTATCGCATGGATCTTTCTACCAGAGCCTGTCCACACTTTGAACTTAAGCCTTTCTTCTTCTAGTTCTTTTCTAACATAATCATAGGTTTTTAAGATTTCAGCATGGTTGTGTTTATTCTTCTCAGAATCTTTTTTATATTCTTCTATAAGAACAAATTTAAACTCTAGTGGTTATTCCTAATCATTAAGGTTAGGTTTTCTTCTGTTAACCTATCATTGTCATTAGTGAGTGATTTATAGTTTGTCATTATCTTTTTAACCTCAATTTATACAATCTTTATACCATCAGAGTTTAAATTAAGTAAGGATTCAAAAGAAAAGATTGATACCTGAGTTTTAGGGGATGAAGCTCATGTGGGAGGTTCTGATTTTTCTGAGGAGACTGCCATCAAAGTTAGATTTTCATAATCTATTTCATCCTCTGAACTTGAATCTGTCCAATCCTTTCATGTTGAGATGTGTGCTTTTCCTTTGCCTTGATTCTTAGCCTTTCTGCACTCACTAGCAAAATACCCCAATATTTGACAGTTGAAACACTTGACCTTTGCCTTGTCAATCTTGATTATGGTATTTTTGCTTTTTTCAACCTTTTCGTCCTCCTTCTTGAACGTTGGCATTTTGCTTAATTTTTCAGTTCTTTTGTTGAATTTCATTCTTTTAAAATTCTTAAACCATCATTTGACTCATATCAATCTCATCATCAGAATTAGAGTATGTGTCAGTAGACTCTAATTCAACAACAGTTTTACTCTTCTTCTTAGATTCCTTGATTCTTGTTTCCTTGGGTTCTTCCTGTTGTTCTTTTTCAGACTTCATCAAGAGTGCCGCAGATTTTACTATTCAAGCCTTTTTATTCTTTCTTTATTGCATCTCTAAATCATATGTCTTGAGTTTTCCATACTATTCTTCCAAAGAGATTTCATCTAAATATTCGACTTCCCTAATAACAGTTATTCTATTATCCCATTCTTCGGAAAGGACGCTCAGAAACTTGGTATTTGTGTGTTCAGAATCATATACTTTACCAATAATAACACACATTCAGGAGTTTTGTAAACCTATCATAGATCTCAATGATAGTTTTTCCAATTTTTGCTTCAAAATATTCATACTCCGGTATTAGCAAAGACCTAGCATTCTTCTTAACATCTTTAGTTCCTTCACGGTGCACTTCAAGTTTTGTCCACATCTCCTTAGCAATTTTGCATGTTATTACACAGTTTGTGAGAATATAGTCCAAACTATTAAAGAGAATATTTTTCACTTTTACCTCCTTCATAGCATTCTCCTTATCCTCATTTGACCACTCACCTTTTGGCTCATCAAGAAAGTGTTCATCAATAATCATTCCTTCAATAGTGGTTTGAGGAACAAGTCTTCAGGGCATGTAAAGTCCATCATGAATCCTATCAAGATAGTCAAGGTCTATAGGCTCCAGATGGTGCAACATCTCAACCTTCTAGTGTGCGTACTCATTCCTTTTGAGTATATGATTCTTAGAATTGTCATTTTTGTTTCCAGACATCTTCAATCGATTTTAAACTTTAGGCTCTGATACCAATTATTTTCCCAGTTACACAAGTAGAAGGGGGGTTGAATACTCGTGTCTATTTTTTGCTTGATTAAAATCAACTTCAATGTAATTTAAAGCTTTGAATTAAGAACAAAGAACAAACACGTATTTATGAAAAATACTTTTTGTATTATTGATGAATGAATACAAATTATCACATGGTGTACACAAACCCTAGTAGTTTTCTGTGTTTTCACAGCAACTCTCCCTATCTCTATCTTCTCAAAAACTTCGACAAATAAATTAGGTTACATAGAGTGTTATATAGACAGCTGCATATGAACTAATAATACAATTACAATAAATCACGAATAAATTCCTATTTATTAGGTGGTAGTTTCCTTATGTATATCCAGATAGTCTATAGACCTTGATCAACTTTCAGACTTTGATTGACATCTAGACTCTGGTTTTATTTCTTGTTAGAATACATAGACTAACTAGACTCTGATTTACATTTACTTGATCAGAGAATAAAAAGACTTATTTTATTACAGATATAACTGTGATAGACTTTGTTCTAGTATTTTATACATGATCAAATGAATATATATATCTAACACAATTTTCATCATACACTTGGAATTTACTGATCATACAATGAAAATGACAATATTATATATGTGATGGCAAAATCTGAGCTTATATATATATATATATATATATATATATATATATATTTGTGTGTGTGTGTGTGAGTGTCATTTTGTTGAAATATTTAATCCAAGTAACCATTTCCATGCGCTTAATTTACTCATATTCCCACTTATGCACTAGCTTCCAACACGATGTTCTAGTGGTGCCATCATAGAACCAGAACTAAAAGGCATCGATCTTAACATGGTAATAGTAATCAGCATCATCATCTATTGCAGGCGGGACCTCAATATAGATATCTCAATCAAAAACATGAAAAACTGTATTTTTGTAGTTCCACCAAAAGTCACAATAGAATAGAGTGCTTACCAAAATGTTCGTACGAAAGCTCCATGTATAAAATTGATTCGCAAGTAGGCTGTGGTATCCCAAATCATCATCTCCTTATCTGCAGTGAAGGACCAGGGAGATGTGTTACTGGGGAGAAGGCTGGTGATGTGAACATGGAATCTCGAAAAATATGTTGTGAAATGAAGAAATGATACTATAATATAAGCCCACATTGAGACCGAGGTTTTTGAGATGATTCTACTTATTGTACTCATACGGAGAGGGCAATTAATCTTTTTAGCGCACTTGTATGTACAAATGATATCAAAAAAAAAAAAATGTTAATAAATCTTGTTTTTATAATTTATACCTTTGTTAACAATAAGTATTTCTTTTTTGGAAGAAATAAATATATAGGCAAACAAATACTCTTTGTAGTAATTAAATTAATTTTAATATTTCATTAAAGATATGTATATTTTCATAGTTAAGCATATATCTATTGTTCATTTTTTTCCCTTGCAGTTAACTAAAATTATTTTGTACATTTATAGTTTTTTTCCCTCTTTATAACTGATTATTAATGATTAAAATTTTACCCATTCAAGTTTTTTACTTTTATATACTTATATAATGATGTACATTAATTTAAAAAATAATAATATCCACTTGGTCTTGTCAGATGAGAAAAGATTTCATTAAAATCTTTAAATTAACATACATATTAATATAATATTAATATAATTTTAAGAAATACATTTTATAATATTAATTTTATTTCAAAACACATTATTTATTACTATTTCAATATAGTTGTATAAACCTTTCTTGTATTATTATTTATAATAAAATAATTAATTTGATATCGTATTTGGTTTTCGAAGAAATTTAAATTGGAGTCCTCCCATCCTACGTAATTTAATGTTTTGATAGAGTTGTCTATTTAGCATTAGAGCCATGCATGTTTTAGAGAGGTTTTTAATTCCAAACCTCCAAATTAAAGCTAATTATTTTGATACATATTTTATTTTCATGTGTTCTCTTTTGTAGTTAATTAAATGTTTACAAAGTGATATTGAAAAAGTATCGAGAGCAACATCTTCATTAATTTTAGCTTTAAACTTAAATCACTTTAAAGTACTAAAACACAAAGCCGCTTCTTCCTTTGTTTTGTTAGAATTTATATGGGGGAGAGAGGAATCAGATAATGAGAACACAATGATCCTCACACAACTCTTAATGATTTTATTGATAAATCAAGTATTTATTGTACATGATATAGATCAGTTACGATGAACATGAACTTAACTACTTAACTTCTAAATATGCATTGAATAATAATGGACTCCTGGGAATACAATTATTCAGTGAATGAGAAAACATTAACTTAATTCTAGGAATCTTTTAACACTCCCCCTTATTATTTTGTGGTTGAACCTTCATCGTGTCTCAAAAATAAACATTAACTTAAAAGTTGCTGTCGAGGCATGAACAGTGACAGAAAGTTAATGTCGAGGCATGAACAGTGAACTCGGACAAAGTTGCTGTCGAATCCTGGCAGTAAACTCGGATAAAGTTACTGTCACATTTCCACTGACCTATAGTTCGTTATTTTGTTAATTCAAAATTGATTACGAGTTTAATTTTGACAACCGATTGCCTTTATTATTTAACGCGTGATTAATTAGGTAAACGCGTGGTAATTAAGGAAATTGTGTAGTGTACAAGTTTTCCCAGTCTATATATTCATCTCATTCGGTTTTAGATTATTATCGAAATAAGTCAGTCTTCTGACCTAAACCCTAAACACAGTCGTCCTCTTCCTGGTGATAGTTTTCTTGCTTTGTTCAGGCTTGTTCAGGCTCGCTGAAGGTGTTGTTCTTCGTGACATCATCATGTTCTCATTTTATCCTGGGAGGCTATCGACTCAAACATACGGTGAGAGGCGAAATAGCTTTAAGGAGACAGTTCCGCACTGGACTCGAGACATCTTCCGTTACTTACCTTCTCTTTAACAGTTTGTTTATTGTCATACACTATTTTGTTGCTTGCCCACACAATCACTCGTGATTTATTATTGTATTTTTGGCAGATTGTTCTAATAGTGTCAAGTGGGGTAAATGTCTCCCCAAAATCAACACCAGGTTGGTGTTCATAACCTTTAACCACCGGCCACGCTTTATTTAGGTTAATAGTTCCATCTGAATTGTGCTTTACCTTTACACCCATTTTACTCGAATCACATCTTTATCTTTTGGTCTATCAACCAAATTAATCCCATGTATTGTTTTTTTCAATCATTCTAATTTCTTCTTCCATTGCTTTCCTCCATATTTCTTCTTTAATTAAGTCTACAAAACTTTCAGGTTTAACTACACACATGTTACACTACTCATATAGTTCAGAGAAATTTCTAAATTTTCTCACAGGTGTTGAGTCTTGTGTGTTTTTTAAGGCCTTCCTTTGTCCAGTGTCTAGTTGTTCTGGATTCTATGGTTCAACAAGACAAGTACTACGTTGACAAATTCTAACAATCCAAGTGAACGAAATATTGTCTTCATTTTTATGTTTATGGACTAGAAATAATAATTTTTTCCTTCAAAAATTGGAATGACTGTGGTTATTTTTTTCTTTTTTCGTTTTTGTCACAAACAACTTTCATGTTAATGAGTTGTATCGAAATACAAATTAGCGTTGTTGTCCATGTTTCTTACCGATCTTGTAGTTCTAAAATTACACCCAGAAATATTTTAATCAAACTAGCTCTAATGCCAACCGTTAGAATTGACATGGTGGAGAGAGGAATCTGATAATGAGAACACAATATTCCTCACACAACTCTTAATAATTTTATTGACAAATCAAATATTTATAGTACATGATATAGATGAGTTACAATGAACCTGAACTTAACTACTAGACTTCGAGATATGCATGAAATAATAATGGACACTTGGGAATACAATTATTCAATGAATGAAAAAATATTAACTTAATTCTAAGAATTTTTTAACATGTTTAATCCTATATGCATTTTGGGTTGCGGAGGGCAATTATCTATACAAGAAAATTAACAAAGTGAGGGGATAAATATATATATGCGGAGGGCATTTTCAAGAGAACTGTATGTCAGACATGTGATCAATTTGCATCTTCTGGGGCCAGCAATTACAACCGAAACATGCTTGATCTTCCCAATATCTTGAGATACTCTAATGACATCGAATGACGCAGCAGCAAGCAAGGCCTCTCTCTGAGAATCCAACTCATATACTTTTACTTTGTTTGATGATAGCAAGGCACTGTGATTTACTAGAGGACTTTATAAATATGAAAACTATTATTTTTAGTTGAACAAGAGTTATAAATTAGAAATTCAAAGACGTCAATTGAAGAACTTTTTTTTTTTTTTTCTTATTTGTATATTTTAATTTATTTATTTCAAGATGTGTACTCTTATTTGTGTCGCATGCTTACCAACTAATTCTCACAACTGACATGAATTTTGAGTACTTATATATTTTTATTGAGTAAATTATGTGAATACTTGAATCATCAACACCAAGGCACTGCGTATTCATGTTGACAAATTAGTTGAGATGACATGAGACCTTATACATATGTTCGGATGTTGGGAGTTGCAGTGGAGTGCATCATTTTCTTGATATTTTGGACGTACTTGTTTCCATTATCATCCACATTTTTTCACTGAGCTCGAGCTGAATGGATTTCGTAGGTTCATTGGTTACAGGGACTCATGAGACACAATTGTCGCACTAGGCCAGGTTACGTAAGGAAATACCGCTTGTTACATATGCTCAACAGAGTCGTGCTGCCTAGCTATGAAATTAGTATTTTTCTCATGTTGCTACTTGCTACCACAAGCCACCTGCAAATTTAATTTACTACACTACACACCCCGCCTTGCATCGTCAATGTTCTTATTCGCCACATATTACAAGTATCACCTCTACTTTGCTGACTACACACAGACTCATTAAATCTTGGGTCGATCTCAGAGTTTTTAGCATATGATTTGAGATTTTCAGGAAACTAATATTTTGTAAGATATTCAGGTTGGTGTCTAGGAAATGAAAAGTAAGTTACTTGACCGAACTGTTTAGGTACGTGAAGTTGACGAGATTATAATCTTGGTTTTCCATATAGACGCAATGTATATATAGTCATCTTGTTCAAATTCTCATTCACCTTTGTGTGAACTCAATTGAAGTTTTTGATTAAGTTGAAAGCTCTATGTAAATGTATATACTTGATAATTTGAAGCAAATATATGAAAATGTTGAAGAGAAATACATAAGGAAGCTTAGCCATCAATATTACAGGAGAATACGACTAGAATTGGAAAAGAAAGATGTGAGGATGTATCATTTGCCTTGTCATTTTCCGTAATATGAACATGTATATAAACTAATAAATAATGATGACCTCAGGAGTTTGATCAGAATAGCCAAATTTTAATATAAAATCAAAACTCCCGACTCTTTAGCCTTCAACCGACAATGCATGAACTCCAAAGCTCACTGCTGGGATGATTTCGACCCCCATCTTGATTAAATTAATTAAGGGTGATAATAAGAGGGTTTTGCTCAATAGTGCTAAAGAACACATGTATAAATTGCTAAAATGTTGGGTCTGCTTGTTTATTCAGTTAGACCCTGTTGTTACCTATGTATTCAAATCTGGCATCAACATGAAAATTATGGACAAGGTCTTTCTAATAGTCCCTTGAAGATCGGGGAGGCTTTATTTGTTTTAAAGCAAAGATTTTCTATGCATTTGCCTTTGAAAAATACCCTTAACACTTTTATGTGTTGTGAAAACTCGATGCCACATTGACATCCTTGATATGTTTTAGTCCAATTGACAAAAAAAAAAATAGGATCAAGAAATTAACAAAAATAAAAATAAAATCTTATGTAGTTTGCATAATGAGTGGAGTTATAAACCACTGTTAGAAGCACTACAGATATATCATGTGCTCCAGAATTTATTACATATATTGAATGAGAGCCTAAGCATTCTCAAAAAACAAAGTTATAACTGTACATCAATCATCTAAACATATCTTCACTAATGCAAAGAATGGATAGGAAGTTTTTTCCTATATACTAATAATAAATAAATATATAAATTTGTATAAGAACATTTAATTCCGGAATCAAATAATTTCAATCGTGAGAGATAGATTAGTTATTGTGATCTTATCACTTCTTCTGATTCACTCCAAGGGAGTTCTTCACTCCATCAATTGCGCCCTGTGCTGCGTTCCCAATCTGTTCCGACTTCTGCAGAAAACAAAAAGAAAAATTGTTTCTGAAAATTTAGATGAGCACCATAAAAACATAGTCTCGCTACATGATTTGTCTATTTACGTAAATACGTTATGATATATGATGGAAATTTATATTTATGAATCTATCTCTGCAGCCACCACATGCGGGAATATTAGCATGAACTAAAAGAAGTCTGTCATCTGTTTATAGTGAAAAAGAAAATGACCTCCTGGATCCATCCAGCTCCCTGGTCCTTCTGTTCCTTTGCAGCATTGGCAGCGTTGGAGGCTGTTTCCTGTGCTGAATTGGCAGCATTGGAGGCTTTTTCTTGTGCAGAACTGGCAGCGTTGGAGGCTGTTTCTTGTGCTGAACTGGCAGCGTTGGAGGCCTTTTCTTGCGCAGAATTGGCAGCGTTGGAGGCCTTTTCTTGCGCAGAATTGGCAACATTGGAAGCCTTTTCTTGCGCAGAATTGGCAGCGTTGGAGGCCTTTTCTTTTGCAGAACTGGCAGCCTCGGAGGCCTTTTCTTGTGCGTAGTTTGCGTTGTTCTTGGCGGAATCAATCAAACTTTCTGTGTTGGCCTATTAAAAATACAACAATAAGGAAAAAAAAATATTGTTGTCAAATGAATACACAATAACTCATTCTTATTTTCAACAAAGTATATTTCTACGATTTTCTATATCTTAGGCTCGAGTATCGTACAAGCTATCTTACCTGGGCCTCCCGACTCGCCTGCTGAGAAGACATGTTGGGCAAATTGGTTCTGGAAATGATGTGTATAGAGAAGCTATTGAAGGAGAATCGAGTATTTTTGCTTATGGAAATTAAATGTATTTATAGACAGAATTGAAGAAAAGATCGTTTTGTGGTTGAAAAAATAGAGAGAGATTTTCAATTGAAGAGCGTGTTTTTCTGCTTTTGCCTGACCTATTAGCGACATCGTATGAGACCAATTATATGGGGTTCTGCTTACAGTAAGCATCTCCATGCATTATTCTTTTCCATTTATTTTCTTTTCATTTGAAATTTTTTATGACACCATTGGACACCTTTAACATCTAAAATTGATGGGTATTTACTAAAAGTTCTATACTCTCTCTCTCTTTATATATATATGAGTAGGGATCTAGGAAAACTTTTTATGTAAAAAACTTAGCAACCACCTTCTCTACCGTTGATTATCCTATTGTATATAAAAAGAAATTAATATTCTAATTTATTACTCCTGAAATATTAAATGCAATCACTAAATGCAATCAATTTAACCAAATACAATCAATATATATCTTCAACATATTCATATATTAAAATTCTACTAACAATTCTAATATATATTGATGTATTAAATTAAAAATTAATACATTTTTTAATTAAAATTTTTGTAAGTGTCCTTCTACTAATTATAATTATTTAGTGTTTTATTAAATATTAAAATTCTACTGACTATTCTAGTAAATATTTAATTAAATATTATAAATTAAGATTTAATATTTTTTTAATTAAGATTGCAACAACTATTCAACTGACTATTTTATTTAGTGTTTTACAAAATATTAAAATTCTACTAAATTCTACTATGTATTTAATTAAATATGTCAAATTAAAATTTAATATATTTTTTTAAATGAGATTTCACTAAGTGTTGTTCTAACTATTTTATTCAATGTTCTACTAAATATGACACTTCACTAATGTTTTTAAAATTAAAAGTAATGTAATATATTTTATTGAATAATAATTTTAAAATTGTACTAAATATTCTATTGATTATTCTAAAATTTTAAGATTCTACTACATATTCTAATGATTAAAATACATATTCTACTTATTAAAATATGACATCAAACACTTGGTAGAAGCTTATTATAACACTTAATAAAATTTTATTAGAACGCTTAATAGAATACCACATTACAATAATTAGTAGAATCTTTAGAATACTTAGTATTCTATTAAGTATTCCACTAAGTATTCTACTACATAATAGAATTTTATATTAATAATAAAATTATATATAGAGTATATTATTGCAGAAGTTATTGGAATCTCGATATTTTTAATATATTGTAATAAAATTTTACTTTTTATAATTATTAGAATAATTATTATAAAATTAAATATGGTCGTACAACTTATAAAATTTAAATGAAAAAAATTAATGGAGTATTAGTAAAGATATGAGAGAGATGATGTAAAATGTTGTACTTGCAATATTTAAAAAATTTATATATGTTAAGTCTATTAAAAACTAATCTGCATTTATTATTGTATATAAATGATTGAAATTAAATGAAGATTCAGTCAATATCAGATTATTTACAAATCAATGACTGATAAAAGTACCTTAAGTTTTCTCCACAATATGGTTTTCTTTTGAATCTTCCCATATATATATATATATATATATATATATATATATATATAT
>QRFB01001214.1:29577-42641 GCA_008931105.1 Oenanthe javanica | reverse complement strand
ATATATATATATATATATATATATATATATATATATATATATATGTAAAGAGTGTTGCTAGGAATAACTTACAGAAAACTCAGCTCATTTAATTAGTCTAGCCCACACATACACATGTCACGCGTTTAATCTACAAACCTCAAATGCATGGTGACATTGAGGCCTTTAACCAGTTGATCGTAAAAATGAGGTGCGAAAATTTTAATATATTTATTATTTATATTAAAAACATAAATTTTAAATAATAAAAATATAGTATTAAATACTAATTTCTGTAATATTAAATACTGATTTCTGTAATATTAATTACAGATTTATGTAATATAATTTTCATAATAAAAATATATTATATTATATTTATAATTAAAAATTAAAAACATAAATTTTGAACAATAAAAATATAATATTAAATACTGATGATAACAATACATTTTTATTATAGAATATAAACTAGTTGATTATAATCAAATACTGATTATAATAGAATACATTTTTATTATGAAAATTATATTACATAAATCAGTAATTAATATTACAGAAATTAATATTTAATATAATAGGATTCACTAAATTATATTACAGAAATCAGTAATTAATATTACACCAATCAGTATTTAATATTACAATAATCACTAACTTATATACAGTGGGTGCAACTTGGGAGATGAAGAAAAATGTGGTGAAGTGAGATTTGAAAAACAGTTCACCAATTAACGGAAAAATTAAATTTAAAATGAAGGGAAATTAAATGAATTATGTATGTGAGGGTGCATTAAATTTGTGCGTGGTTGCACCTTGGGACCATTAAATTAAAACTGAATATCTCGTTAAGATCTAATTTTCTATTTCTCATTTTAAGTTATTTCTCATTTGACCATAATTTAACCAGCCAACTACAGCAATGTATCATTGTTGTTAGAAAAGTAAACACAGATGCTGTCAGAGAATATCAAGAACAGAGTTTATGCTGAAGTCATCAGAGTTTAAGAAGCTGTCGACAGAGTTTACTCTATTAGAGAATACTCAAAGTTTACTCTAACAGAGACTACTCTATTAGAGATTATCAACCGACAGAGTTTGTCAAAGAAGGAAACAGACAAATCATAATTTGATTTGGATAGTGAAGAAGGAATTCAAATACAATTCTATTAGCTTATGGAATCTATTCTTATCATTATCTATTTTGTAATTGAATTTGTAACTGTGTCTATATAAACACAGAATTAGATTTACATTAAGTATTATTCATTCACTGGAAGTCATTTCATTATTAAGACTGATAAAAAAAGTCTCAAATGGTTACCACAACAAAAGATCTCTACTCCTTTTTAGCAATTCAGGTTATCAAAACTATTAGGTTTTGATTATGAAATTCAATATAAAGAAGGGAAGGAGAATTTTGTTGCAGATGCTTTATCGAGGGTTACTAATGCTGAAGTATTATGCTTGGCCATGTCTGTAGTGTCATCTAACATTGAAACACTCGTTGGTGATAGCTATACTCTTGATGTTCAATTAGCATCCCTCCTTAACAAGTTACAACATAATCAAGGTCATTGGGAGGATTACTGCTTAATTGGCAAGCTCATTAAAAAGAAAAATACGATTTTCATTGGTCCTGATCTTCATTTAAGAGATAAAATACTCAATTGGCATCATAGTTCTTCTGAGGGTGGTCATTCTGGAAGAGATGCCACTATAAAGAGAATCTGGTCTATTTTCACTTGGAGGGGCTTATCTAAAGATGTCAAGTTGATTGTAAAAAATTGCCAAATTTATCAAGCTGCTAAGTATGATACTGCTGCATTTTCAGGGTTGATACAACCTTTACCTATACCAGAGGAAGTATGGTTAGATATCTCAATGGACTTTATTACCGGGTTGCCTAAATCTAATGGTAGAGATGTCATTCAGGTTGTTGTAGACAAATTGAGTAAGTATGGCCATTTTCTGGCATTGTCTTATCCTTTCACAGCTCTTCAGGTGGCTCAGGTATATTTAGATAATATTTTCAAATTACATGGTTGGCCTAAGAGCATAGTGAGTGATAGGGATGCTATATTCTTGAGTGAATTCTGGAGGCACCTATTTACAGTTCATGGTACTAAATTTTTAATGTCATCTGCCTATCATCTAACTACTGATGGACAGACAGAAGTTGTTAATCGATACCTTGAGACATATCTAAGGTGTATATGTAGTGATCATGGTAAAGATTGGAGTAATTGGTTACCATTAGCAGAATGGTGGTATAATATTAATTTTCACCCTCCTATTGGTTTAACTCCTTATGAGGTTGTCTATAACCAACAACCCCCTTTGCATCTACCATATCTGTTTGGAGAATCTGATAATGTTGTGGTAGATAGAAGTTTGCAGAAAATGGAAGAGATGATCTCAGTACTGAAATTTCACTTGATTCGAGCTTAAGATATGATGAAACCTCAGGCTGATAAAAGCTTTAAGGTGAATGACTGGGTATGGCTAAAATTACAGCCTAATAAACAGATTTCCATTTAGAAAAGAGCAAATCAGAAGCTGGCAAAGAAGTATTATAGTCATTTTCAAGTTAAGAGTGTTATTGGTAAAACGACATATAAACTCAAATTGCCTATAGATGCTCAGGTTCACAGGGTATTCCATGTTTCTCTGCTAAAACCATTCTACGGTTCTCCACCTCTATTGGTTTCTTTGCCTGAATGGATGAGCAAGTCTGATACTTTAGTTTTAGTTCCTCAAGCTTTATTGTAGAAACGTATTGTTAAAGTTCAAAATGATGTTCAGATTCAATATTTGGTGAAATGGATGCATTTACCTGATCAGGAAGCTAGTTGGGAAGCAACAGAACAATTCCTACAGAAATTTCCAGATTTTCCAATCGATGACGCTTTAGCTCAATTGCAAGCTTGATATTCTTCTATTTCATCATAGACTTGAGGTCAAGTCTTCTTGGAGGGGAGAGCATTGTTATGGGAATAAATAGTTTTATTTCATTTTTAGTTTTAACACGACAGTAGGTGTATGGTGTATGTGTAGTTGTTAAAGTCAAACTAGTTTTTAGACGGGAAATTCTGTTGCACTAGTTGTACAAATATAGAGTGAAGGCTGGTTGGAAGAAAAAAAATGAATATTAAATTGAATTCTTTCTCTCATCTCTCAAATCTCTCTCTCTCGACTATATCTCTATGAAATATCTCTCCCATCTTTTCTCTTTGTTTGACGTGCAATTTAGAGTAAAACTTAAGGGTGATTAGTGCACCCTTAACATCCAAACCGCAACTGGAACCCTAATTAATCCTTTCCACGCGTGAAGAGATCTAAAACCCTAATGAACCCTAATTAACCGAGCATGACGAGTGTGTGTTCGTGTGTATATGTGTTTGTGAGTAAATGAGTGAATGTGGTGTGTCTGTGCATGTGTTTTGTTTTCACTTTCATTTTTCTATTGTCCAAAATTTTATTTCCACCCAAAATTTAAAGAGTCTGACTAAAATTTTGGTTGACCCTCCAATTATTCCCCCACTATTTTTAATAATTGTAACACTCTTTAAAAATTAATGGCAACACTAAAATCTGTGTTACAATAGCCACTTTATTATGTCTAAAACAACACCGGATGATATCAACTGCAACACCAAAAAAAAAGTATTGCCTTATATCAATTTTTAGGCATCTAAGGCAACATTTTTACTTGTAATACTGAAAAAAGTGTTGACGAATGCCATATATGGTGTAGTGATAATATGAAAAAGATCTAAAAATACAAAAGTAGATAGATCAGAAAATTTTAAAGTTAAAACTTTTAAAATATATATCACAAAGATTTAAATATAAGACTATTTTTCTCATATACAGTAGAAGAAGATTTTTGAAATTAGGATTGAGGGTGAGGGTGAGGGTGAGGGTGAGGGAGAGGGAGGGGATTAGAAGATTTTCAGATTTTTTGCTTAATTACTTGCACGAAAGTATATAAAAAACTGTATGATCAGTAATACATTGACTAGGGATGTATATTAGTTATTTTAATAATAACCAGATTCAATAATAAAACACTAATACAGAACAGACTTCATACCGCATCATCCGTCGATCATTAGGTGTTGTATAAAAGCAGATCCGGTACATTTGTTTATAAGAAGAAGAATTATAAACACTAAACTTAATTTAAAATTTAAAAATAACTAACAATTAATTGATTGAGGATTAAAAAATATGAAGTATTTTGTGTAAAGATAAGGACACTTTACCGAACACGTCTATAGGATTAAGATGGCAGCGGTGAGTAGCCGGTATTATAATAGAGTGACGAAGGTAAATTAAAACAACTCTTCGAGATGGAGAAAATATAATATGATTTTGCTAGCCAATATACTTTAACTTGAGTACCTCTTTTCTTTCTTGAACGATATATGTGTATAGAATATTGATTGCACTAATAGCTCTATCTATTATTTGTCTCTTATTTTCTAATTATAATTTATGTTCAGGGAGGACTGACATATAAAATATCAATAAATGTGCCGGTCAATAAAAGTATCGGCGTATATAATATACTATGTAACGCTAGATGTGAGGAATATTTTCAATGTGGGGTCATCAGCGTCAATATCAATACATTTGTTGGCCAATCAAAGTATGGGCGTATATAATATATTATGTGAGGCTTAACGAGATAAACCGCGACATTAGAAGTGACGCATACTTTCAATGGGGAGTCATTAGCGTCGTTCAGTTCTAATAGCAACACATAAAACCATTTTAGGTGTTGGTTTTTTTTTAACGGACAAAAAGTATAACGTAAAATGCAAGATATGTACTAGTGAAAGGCGTATGTTATTTATTAAAATAATCAAAATTTAACAAATAAATAAATATGGATCAAATCAAATTTTTTTTAACCAAAACAACCATCTTTGAATAAATTTGTTCTGCATATTGCTTGACATACAAGGCCTTTTTAGATGAACAAATATAAAAATTTGTTGTAGTAATAATATATGTAAATTACTGTGATCCCATATAAATTTTTATTAATGAAATAATTATATAATAAGACTTGGCACGAATTTGATAAATTTATGGTGAACAAAGCCCATATGGATTTATACTAAATTGTGGTTTGATGTCTGTGTATATACGCACACACACAAAATATAGAATTGCTACTCTTCGTATATTACATTTATTATCATTCAATTCTGTGTACTATACTTTATAAGTAAGGTTTTATATATACTTGATTTTTGTATATACACTACAAGAATAACAATTAAAACCGACCGTAAAAAACAGATGGTTTTAACTCAAATCGGACGGTTTTAAGTATAAAACCGATCAAAAGAGGTGGTCGGTGTTAAACTGGTCGATTATGAATTTTAGTCAGGTTTAGCAACCATAACCGACCATAGTCAATAGGTCAAGACAGTCGGTTATGAACTTTTCCATATTGGCTAATGTGGGACCTTTATGTACACTTGTCAACACGTGACCAAAAAAGAAAAAGAAGTGAACAACAAAACCGACCACAGTTAACTGGTCAAGGTGGTCGGTTATAGTGTACAGGACAGTCGGTTAAAAAACTAATCGGTCGGTTATATGTCTTCGGTCGGTTATGAAGTACAGTAGTCGGTTATAATTTCTTATGATCGGTTATATGTATTTACGGTTGGTTTAGTAACAGAGATGGATGACAAACTTTATAACCGACCGAACTCTATGAATACGGTCAGTTTTATGTGTGAGTATGCTCGGTTATGTCTCTGGACGGTCGGTTCTCTGACAATTAGAATGATAAAAAATGGTCAGTTATGGCCATAATCGGTCGGTTATGAGGCTCTGAAAAAAAACAGTTGCGGCAGCTGCTGCACTACAATTACCAACAATAAAACAACCACAATATCATAATTCAATACCATAAACAACACCATAAACAACCATAATTCAATACCAATACCATACAACACCATAAACAACAATATTTCACAATAATTATAAGAAACAACAAATTTCAGCAAACATTCATAATATATTACAAATCCAAAACCATAATATCATCCATTATAATACAAAACACAACCAAATCAAAGTTCAACTTTTAAACATTCTACAAAACATCCAATTGATCGAGCAAATTAATCCGACATAGAAACGGAAGATTATCCACCATCCTCATCAGCCGTCTCGTCACCGCCATCCTCATCATCGCCATCCTCAAAACCTTCATAATCTTTTTCATATCGTAATAAGTTTCGGGCAACGTATGTTTCTTTGGTAACACATCCGCAAATAGTTTAAGCAAATTATCAAAAGATTTATTACTACAATGTGAGTCATTTTTAAATTCCAATAATTTCGTGGTAAAACTTAATCTTTTATATTTGGTATTTCCGGGATAAATAGGTGCTCCATTTTCAACAATCACCTCATATAATCTTTTAGCTCTATCATTTGGAGCTTCTTCTACATTACTAGTTCCCGTTTCTGTTGTGTCATAAAATTCATAATTTGATCCCGTAAAATCATGTAACATCCCATTCAAATCTACCAGTTCTTCTACCCTTGGAGGTTCTCGATAACAACCATGTGATTTTCGACTATATTATTTCCCCACAACTTCACGGTGCGACGTCCACACGGTATAACTCTCAATCATTCCCTTAGATAACAAATGAAATCTAACATCATCAATCTCTAACCAATTCAAATTTTTATAACGTTTGCAAGGACACTTCATTCTACCCTCTTCCATTCCATTTTCGCTTGTAAATTTTAAGAAACTTTCAACACCATTTCTATACTCTGGAGTCAAAGAAATCTTATCAGTTTGTACTTGATTATTTATCCAACTTTGATCAATATTTTCCATCGACATTTATAAATATGAACATAAATAAACACATACATCTATATGAATATGAATATAAACACATACACACATACACACATACATCTATATGAATATGAATATAAACACATACACATACACACATACATAGATATATTAAAAGTGAAATCTTACATTATATGTAGCTCTTCTTTGATCTTCCTTTTCTTGATTTCCACTACTTGGTTTCTAACTTCCTTTTGTTCTTCAATCTTCTAGCTTAACTTTACTCTTTTTTTAAAAATGAAATCTTAGCTAGCTTGTAATTAAAAAAAGTAACTATTATAACCGACCGATGGTCGGTCGATTATAATTTCATAAAACACTGTCGTTTATCTGTTACCGTACAAAAACTTTATTCTAAATTATTTAAATAATATTTTCCATACGTACTACAACCTACCGTAGTGAAACGGCCTGTTTAGTTTTGCCATGTCACATTTTAAACCGACCGATACCCTACGGTCGAGTTTATTGTCCGCCATATGATCAAAAATGATGTCATTTTTTTCTTTGCAAACAATATAACCGACCGATTCCCCTGTCAGTCGGGTTTAAGCCTCCGTTTTTATTGTGGCCGATTTTAGTCGGTTAGTTTTAACTATTTTCCCTGTAGTGATATATGGCCTTTTATAAACCTTTTTATTTTCCATATAACACTTTTGGTATCTCTTTCGAGGTTTATATATATATTAGAATATTAGATAAATAAATTTATTGTTGTAGGATTTTCATAATAATAGATTTTGATGGTGTTCTAGAATAATACTAAAAGAAGAAAGAAATAAAAAGACTATGCCGAAAATATGGCATAACATATGCTTTACGCTTTTAACAAACTTTATATACTCAAACCAATGAATCTTATATTTAGATACAACCAAGAGATAAGATTATAGTGTAGAAATATATTAATTGATCCCAACATATATATATAAGATATCTTAGTTGAATATATATAAATTTTAATATGTATTAGCTAGTGTCCTATAACCAGTCCTAACTGATCGAGAATCGGGAGAATACATCTGTATATATGTAATCCACTGTAGCAGTAGCGACAATATATTGGCTCTGTTAGAATTATAAACTCTCTAGATGACTAAATAAATGATAACAACTAGTATGAATAATACATGGATATCTATCTGGGTAATATGGTAGGCAAAGTCAAGCTTGCATAATTAGAACAACTAGCTACAAAGAATTGGAAATGATGTTTTCATACATGCAGAAGAGATACACGTTGTCTTGTATTAAATGGAAGCCTAGATTTAAGGTTGGCAGGTAAAATATAATATTACAAATGGGTTTTCCAATACCAGTAGATAACATGAAATCAAATATTAAATAGAGTTGGCACATGTGGAAGAAAGAAATGCAATGTACAACAGTTAGGCCAGTCAATTTGGGAGGCTTGTAATAAATACAAGTGATGTAAGCGATGAAGCAAGAAGCTCTACAATGAAGTTTATAAATAACAGTCCCCTGTTGTCATAGAAAATACAATCGAGTGAAAAACATTATACATGCAGTATAGTAAAAACAGAGTTGAAGCTCTTTGTGTGTCCTGGGTCTGTAGTAGTCTAAAAATATAAAGCCGTAGTTTTGTGTATACTAATAAAAGTATTGTGTGTGTTTCTTTTAATATTAAAGTCTTGTTTATAAATATAGCCCAGTGTGTTTATTATATAGAAAATAGAAAATAGTTTGAAAGAGCCCATCATGTTTCCAACAAGTGGCATCAGAACTAAGGTCCCGTTCATGAAACAATGGCGAATATGATACAGCCCCAAATTCTGAAGTTGACAATCACAAATTATGGGAACTGGATTATCCAAATGAAGGTGTTACTCGGTTCTTACGATAACTGGGATATTGTCAAAAGTGGGTATATCGAACTCGTGGATGCAGCCACTGAAACAGTTCTTCCAAATGCCGAGAAGGCGGCGTGAAAGGAGTTCCGTAAGAAAGATAAAAAGGCATTATTCATAATTTTTCAAGGCGTCGATGAATCTACCTTTACAAAAATTTCAAAAGCAAAAACAGCAAAAGATGCGTGGGAGATTCTGCAGAAATCTTTCCAAGGTGTCGAGAAAGTGAAAAAGGTGATGCTCCAAGTACTATGTGGCGAGTTCGAAAATATAAAAATGAAAAGTTCATAAAATATTGGTGAATATGTTACTCGTTTGAAAACGGTGACAAATGAAATGAAAAGAAACGGTGAAAGTCTCGATGATGTTCGGGTCATGGGAAAATTGCTCTTTTCATTGACAAGAAAATTTGATTATGTTGTTACATCTATCGAGGAGTCTAAAGTTTTGTCCATAATTACAATTGATGAACATGTGGGTTCTCTTCAAGCCCATGAGCAACGAATGAGCTAGTATGATGATACAAGCCATCTGGAAAAGGTGTTGTAGAGCAAAGTGTCCATCGGTGGAAATTCAAGCAGTAGTAATTTTACACGTGGCAGAGGTGGTTATAGAGGTGGCTATCAAGGTGGACGAGGATGAGGAAGACAAATGTTCAACAGAGGCCATAAAAATGAAGGTTATAAATCAGCTAGTCGTGGTCAAAATTTTAGAGGCCGAGGAAGAGGCGGTTTTCAACAAAGAGATGATAAGTCTCAATTTCAATGTTATAATTGTAATAACTATGGCCATTTCAATTATGAGTGTAGATCCCCGAAAGTAGAAGAAAGCAGTCATTTTGCAGCAGTAAAAGAAGACAAAGATGTGGGTTCTGCTATGTTTCCCACATACAAAGAAGACGAAGAAGGCAAGAAAAATATTTGGTATCTTGATTCAGGTACCAGCAATCATATGTGTGATCACAAGGAGTTATTTACGGAGATAGACCACAGTGTTAGGAATTTATTCATTTGATGATGTACAAAATACTAGAACAGGGTCTAGATTAGTAATAAGCCTTTCTAGTCTCTGAAATATATAATCAGAGTCTAGATAGTCAACATTCATGTTACTTGTACTTAGAAGAATTTCTATAGAAAGTGAAACCAGAGTCTGCATGAAGATCAGAGTCTGGAAGGTGATCAGAGTCTATAGACTATCAGAGTCTATGATCTATCAGAGTCTACATGTGATCAGAGTCTGAAGATCATCAGAGTCTGAAGATTTCAGAGTCTATACAGTTGAGGATAAATTTGGAAGAAGATCACAGGAATGGAAAGTCTTCGAAGATCAAGATAAATATATTGCAGATATGCTATGGGAAAGAAAGAGAATTCTAGAAGGAAACTGTCAACTAATAATTAGGAATTCTATTCCTATTGTAATTTATCTTTCTGTTATTAGTTGATAGGCAGCTCTCTCTATAAACTCTATGTAACCTAATTGTAAGATGTCGAAGCATAAGTGTCTAAGTGATATTTTGTGAGAGCATATAGATAGAGAGAGTTGTTGTGAACTGTGATAAACACAGAGAAGCTGCTAGGGTTTGTGTACACCCTAGGAGAGTTTTGTATTCACAAATCAATAATACAAAACAGTACTTATTCATATCTTTGTGTTTGAGTTTTGTTCTTAATTGATTTTAAATCGGGCAGAAAAGACATACAAGTATTCAACCCCCCCTTCTACTTGTACGACTGGGAAAACAATTGGTATCAGAGCCTAACGTTTAAAATCGATCAAAGATGTCTGGAAACAAAGATGGCAATTCTAAGATTCCTATTCTTAAGAGAAACGAGCACACCCACTGGAGGGTTAAGATGCTACACCATCTGGAAGCTACAGACCCTGATTATCTTGACTGAATTCATGTAGGACCATATGTGCCCTTCAAGATTGTGCCTCAAATCAATGAAGAAGGTAAAATTATTGAAGAACATCTCATTGAAAGACCAAAGGCTGAATGGACAAAAGAGGACAAGGAGAATGTCCTTAAGGAGGCTAAAGTCAAAAACATTCTTTTTAATAGTTTGGATTCTGTTCTTACAAACGGTGTCATATCATGCACCACTGCTAAAGAGATGTGGACAAAACTTGAAGTGCACTGTCAAGGAACTAGAGATGTCAAGAAAAATGCAAGGTCTTTACTAATTCAGGAGTATGAGTACTTTGAAGCTAAATTTGGAGAATCTATTACTGAGATGTTTGATAGATTTACAAAACTCCTGAATGAGATGGTTATGCTTGGTACGGTTTATGATTCTGAAGACACAAACACCAAGTTTCTGAGAGCACTTCCTGAAGAGTGGGACAACAAGACAACAGCCATAAGAGAAGCTAGAGATTTGGATGAACTAACTCTAGAAGAATTGTATGGCAGACTCAAGACATATGATTTGGAGATGCAACAGAGGAAGAATAAGAAGTCTGTGAAGACAAAATCTGTGGCACTCTTACTGGAGTCTGAGAAAGAACAACAGGAACAACCCACAGAAGCTAGAATCAAGGATTCAAGGAAGAAGGGTAAAGCTGTTGTGGAGTCAGAGTCTACTGACACAGACTCTGATTCTGATGAAGAGATTGATCTAAGTCAAGTGATGGCAATGTTTGCTAAAAATTTCAAGAGAATGAAATTTAACAAAACGACTGGCAAATTTAGCAAGAGACCATCATTCAAGAAGGAAGATGAGAAGGTTGAGAAGAGCAAGAGTACAATAATCAAACTTGACAAAGCAAAGGTCAAATGTTTCAACTGTGGAATATTGGGGCACTTTGCCAGTGAATGCAGAAAGTCAAAAAGTCAAGGAAAAGGAAAAGAACTTCTCTCAACAGGAAAGGATTGGGCAGATTCAAGCTTAGAGGATGAAATTGATTATGAAAACCTAGCATTGATGGCTTCCTCCTCAAGAAAATTAGAATCGCCCAAAGAACCTTCATCTCCCAAGGCTAAGGTAACAATCTCCCAAGNNNNCTTGTCCAAATTTATGTTGATGATATTATATTTGGATCTACTAATGATAATCTCTGTGAAAAGTTTAGTCAACTAATGCAGTCAAATTATGAAATGAGCATGATGGGAGAATTAAACTTCTTTTTGGGGCTTCAAGTCAAACAGAATGATGATGGAATTTTCATCAATCAAACAAAGTATGTAAAAGAACTGTTGAAGAAGTTTGATATGCAAGATTCTGCATCTGCTAAAACTCCCATGTCAACAGCTACTAAGCTAGACTCTGACCCAAAGGGTAAGAAAGTTGACAACACTAGTTACAGAGGTATGATTGGCTCATTGTTATATTTAACTGCTAGTAGACCAGATATAATGTTTGCAACTTGTCTGTGTGCTAGATTTCAAGCTGACCCTAGAGAATCACATTTAATAGCTGTGAAAAGAATTTTTAGATATCTCAAGGGGGCACAAACTCTTGGACTTTGGTATCCTAGAGAGTCAGATTTTTCACTAATTGGTTATTCAGATTCTGACTATGCAGGATGCAAAGTAGATAGGAAAAGCACAACAGGACAATGCCAGTTTCTTGGCAACAGATTAATTTCTTGGTTTAGCAAGAAACAACAGACTGTATCAACCTCAACAGCTGAGGCTGAATACATTGCAGCTGGAAGTTGCTGTGCTCAAATCCTGTGGATGAGAAATCAATTACTTGATTATGGACTAACATTCTCAAATATTCCTATGTATTGTGATAATACTAGTGCTATTAAAATTGCAGAGAATCCAGTCCAACACTCCAGAACAAAGCACATTGATGTCAGGTATCACTTTATTAGAGAACATGTTGAAAATGGTACTGTGACACTTCACTATGTTCCAACTGACAGACAGATTGCAGACATTTTAACAAAACCACTTGATGAGTCTACCTTTCTCAGACTGGTAGGTGAATTAGGTATGTTAAATATGTAAGTGATCTATAACAACAAGAAGCAAGGTATGTACTTTAATTATAGTCCCTGTATTGACACACTGTGATTAACTTATTATTATAAATTTTTGTTTGGTACTTTACCTTGACAGAGTCTAGTTTTTAGACTCTGACGAGTCTGTAGACTCTGAGAGTCCGTAGACTCTGAGAAAAATATCGCCTAGACTCTGAATCGGTTGAAATTCGCGCCTGCAGACTCTGATTGCGTTTAAACTGTTCACATGACTTGAAATAGGCGGTAACAGTTATCTTTTGGCTGGAGACAGGCTGTAGACTCGTGTGTATTGTATGCACTTTGAACAAAATAGATTTTTTCATACAATC
>QRFB01001214.1:2208-29483 GCA_008931105.1 Oenanthe javanica | reverse complement strand
TTTTTCATACAATTTACTCACTTGTTTATTGCAATTATTTTCTAAGGCAAAAATATTCACAGAGCTTTTTACGAACCCTAGCTAATTTCTTCAAGCTTTTCCATCACTTTCAACTCAACAACTTCAATGGCTGCCATTTCTACTGTCATGAGGGGACCCGAGGCGATTGCATTCACTTTTGGGGATTTTGACTTCCTGACTACAAATCATGTTGCTGCTCTTGCAGATAAGAAAGGAGTAGATGCTAACTATTTCCCAATGATGGATTTCATGGAGCAATCTGAGCTCAGTTACATTCTGAAAACATCTCCGGTGATTCATATGGATGTTGTCTCAAAAGCTTGGAACTCTGCAAAGGTAGTTGATCCTTCTCAGGATCAACCAGGTAAAATAATGTTTACCTTTGGTTCGACTACATTTGATGTCACTGCAGATGTGCTTAATTCTGTGTTTAAACTGCCTGTTAAGTCTACTTTTGATGAAATTGTATCTGATGATGACATTAAAAGCATGTTTAAGGCAATAGGTTATTCTGCTAGCTTAGATAACATGAGCAAGATAACTAGGCCTTACTTAAGGAAAGAATGGTCATTTTTCTTCGATCAAATTGCTAAGTGTTTTACTGGTAAGTGTAGTGGATTTGATGCTATTACTGCTATTACTTATCAAATTGGTCATAGTCTCCTATTTGATAGAATAATCAACATTGGTGATATGTTGCTCACTCAAATGGGAGCAAAATTAAATAATGTGCATGAGGGGAGAAAGAAAGTCTACTATCATAGATTTCTTATGATTCTCCTCAATCACTTCATTCCTGACATGTCAACCAAGTTGGCAGATGATTGCTGTGTGCAGGCATACAAACAGCAAAGGAGGATATTCTCTGACATTAAGAGAATTGATGACAAAAAGAAGAGTCTACCTGCAATGACATATCCACAGGTAATGCAGGTAAAACTCTCATCCTACAAACCTTCTATCTACAATGCTTCATTTTTTGGTGGTGAAATGGTGCAGGAACAAGTAATGGAGAGTCCCCCTGCACCTACCCAAGTCACCCAATCCCCTTCAATTATACAATCTTCCAAACCAAAATCCAAAAAGAAACCAACCTCTGGTGTCTCTCAACAGGCACCAGTTGTAAAGAGGAGAAAATTGATTCAATCTAGGCTTATAGATGAGCACAGTGATGAGGAGCTCAATCCACTAGAGAAGCAAGTTGTTGAAGGACTTTCTTTGCTAAAGGAAGGTCATGATACACTTGATTCTAACCTTCAAGCCAAGTCTGTAGTCTCTGAAAAGGCTACAGACTCTGAAAAACCTAGGGATGCACCTCAGGATTCTCAAATTGAATCTCCTGAAAAATCTTTTGATCAGAAGTATAGAAGGTTAAGGAAGGCTTATTCTGCACACACTCAAAAACCTCTTATTATTACTAACCCTGTTTTGCCGGAAACAGATGCTCCCAAGGCTCCTGCAGAGCCAGATTCTGAAAGCAAGAAAACTCCTGAACTAGAGTCTAATGTTGAGTCAGAGTCTAGACTACCTTTAGACTCTGATCATGAAACATTTTGGGAAGGAATGCCATTGGATGCAGCATCAAGTTTAATTGATGAGATCATTACTCCAAGTGATGAGGTGCAGCTATTCTTATATCCTTTGGTGGAATCAGTTGAAGATCCAGAGCAATATCAGACTAAATCTCAAGTCTTGGATTTTCTTTCAACCTATGAAGCCCTAAGGAAGAGAATGGAACAGGAGCTACAAATGCCTGCACAGGATGTGGTCAAAACACTATACAGCTACCTATTCAACTCTTCTTTCCAAGTACAAGCAGCTGGGCTCATAGAAGGCAGAACAAATGAAGTTCTCAAAGCACTAGGTGTGCCAGACTCTGAACAGCAAATCACAAAGAAGCCTAAAACGCTTAGCATCTACAAAAGGAGAAAATCAGAGTCTGTTGCTGAGTTGGAAACTGAGCTTGAGCAACCAGTTTTTCACTATGAAGCAATTTGGGATCAAGGGATTACCTATAGGACACCTATTGATTGGATTTCTGCTATTCAGCCATTTTCCAAGAAGGTGGTTGATTTTCTTGTCCAAANTCTCAAATTCAACCTCTGTCAAGACAGGTGGCTGACTATCTTGTCCATAATGTAGGAAATGTGGCCAACAAATACATCTATCCAACCTATGAAAGTAGATTGGATCAACTCAAGTGCCCATAATATCAAAATCTTACAAATGATCTGCAGGATGCCTTTCACTTGACTTTTGCCCAGGCCATCAATGCACTCCATGCCAGAATTTTTCTCAATGGTCATTTGGATGCATTAACTTTGGTAGAACCACAGGAGATAGCAGGTGATGCAAGGCAGTTAGAGGTTGGGACTAGTGCACCAGTGGTGACTAGTGATAAAGATACTCAGCCTATCTCACCCACACAAGAACCACCTACTCAGAGGTTGGGTGATAGTGGGGCAAGGGAGTATGCTGATAGGCCCTCCTTGACAACTCACCAAACAGCTGATGAGAACCCCAGTGATATGGGAGGACAGACTCTGATGGATGCTCATGAAGAAATTTCCCAATCTAGTCTATCAGAGTCTATCCACCTTGNGCCCTCCTTGACAACTCACCAAAGAGCTGATGAGAACCCCAGTGATATGGGAGGACAGACTCTGATGGATGCTCATGAAGAAATTTCTAAATCTAGTCTATCAGAGTCTATCCACCTTGAGGGGGAGTCTCATGCACAAACAGTCAAAGATGGTGACACTCAGACTCTGGCTTCTAATGAAGTCATACTGAAGCAGTCAGAGTCTAGAGTAGACCCTGAAACTGGAATACTGGAGCCAACTGACTCTGAAAAGAGAGAAGATGCTTATAAGGGTTCAGAATCTGTTGATGCTCACCCCTTGGTGGAAACCCCTAGCCTTCAGACATTTGAAGGGGTTCCCCTCCATCAAGGTGGTTCAGGTATTGAAGCATAATTCTTATCTCTCAACCCCTCTTCTGTAGGTTTATTGAGTGCACCCTCCGCATTGAGTGAAAAAATATTTGAGAGGCTGGCACTGGACCAAGCAAAAGGAGAGGTAGAAAAGGCTGTAGAGAGCTAGCCTGAGTGAGATTGAGAAAGTGGGTGTCCAACCCCACTGTGAGCATGAGAGATTAGGGTATCCTGAACATAGCTTTACTTATTGGGATCAAGATTTTCCAAAGAGTTGGTCCAATGAGTTAGAGTAGGGGATGGATGAAAATTCACTATGTTTAATTGTGCAGATTGGAAAGAAAGAAGAGGCTCTTGCTGCTCAGAACTCATTTACACAGAGACCACAACTTCATCTAGTGGATTCTCTAGCAAGGAGAGAAGATAGAGTCATGGAGACTTTGGTGGACAACAATGTTATTATAACTGAGACTGCAAATTTGAAGTTAGAAGAACCACTTTTAATCATGCCAATTAGGGCTAGACTTCCAGAGTCAACAGTCTTTGATCACTCTCAGGAGGAGTCAGAGTCTATAGTCCCTTTTGCAGTTTCCGAGTCTACACCACCACCAGAGTCTACACCTCAAATTACCAAGCTTGAGCGTGTTGCTGAGGAATGCTCTTCTGAAGATGATGATCAGATTCCACCTTCTTTTGTCTATTTTGATTAGGTGTTTCCACAATCTTGGGAGTTTGCACAGCAAAGAGGCATAACTGATAAAGATTCTTTTGCTTGTATTATGGCCATTCATCAATCTGAGAGGCTTCCAGCTTTTCAGAAAAAGTCCTTTCAACAGGAACATGGTCACTGTCCTGGTGAAGAAGATCAAACAGTGGATAGAGAAGTGAAGGCTGAAATAGAACCTGTTGCTGTCCAATTAGCTGGTTTGGTCAAGGATATTTCCCATATTCAAACCAAACTTACTGGTGTTGATAATACTACTTCCTTGCTAAATACCAGATTTGACAGAATTCACTCCCTTCAATTATCCAAAGAGGTTGTCTTCAAAGATGCTCTAGCTGCTATCACTACAACTCAAGCCTCTCTCCAAACTACAGTCTCTGATTTGACCACCAAGGTTGATTCAGTCATTGCAGCACAGACAAATATCTCCACAGTTCTTGAGCAGATTCTTTTGGCTGTCACCAGTAATGATGATGTCAAAAAGGGGGAGAAGGAGAAGCAAGGTGAATCCTCGAGGAGAAATAAGGATGAAGGATGCAAAGATAGATCAAAGGGAGTTAAAAGGAGGAGAGATGATGATGAAGAAGCTGGTGATAGTTCTCATGGTCCTAGGGGTCCTGATGGTGTGCAACAAAAGCAATCTGGAGTAGCAAAAACTCAAACACATCAGTCAGGGACTAGACATGGGAAATCAGAGTCTAAGTCACACTCTGATAAACAAAGAAAGAAGTCAGACTCTGATCAAACTCAAGAACCTTCATACTGAAAATGCAGTCAATCAAATCTGCAACTTAGANAATCAAGGGGAGTTAAAAGGAGGAGAGATGGTGATGATGGAGATAGTTCTCATGGTTCTAAGGGTCCTGATGGTGTGCAACAAAAGCAATCTGGAGTAGCAAAAACTCAAACACATCAGTCAGGGACTAGACATGGGAAATCAGAGTCTAAGTCACACTCTGATAAACAAAGAAAGAAGTCAGACTCTGATCAAACTCAAGAACCTTCATACTGGAAGTGCAGTCAATCAAATCTGCAACTTAGAGCTAAAAAGAAGATAGGTCTTGGAGGATTTGAAGAATCTGACATTGACAGAACATCTACTCTAACCAGGGATCCTCAATCCTTGACAGATAGGCAGTTTGAGAAGATCACACAGAAGCACTTAAACAAAGTGGTGTCTGCTCAAATTGTTTATAACATTTTTGAAACAAAGATACAAGGAGGTCAGGGAGAAACAGAAAAGGTGAAGAATGAGATGTTGGTTTACTTCCTAGAAGGTGGAAGTGTAAGATGGATTAGTCAATCAAATTTTATCTTCTTCAAACAGGCTGAGGAACTACAGTATATTAGATTCCTATTACAAATTGCTTATGAAGTGAACAAAAGCTAAGAGGCTATCACTCACAAATGGTTCAAGGAGATTGACAGGAAGCTGACTTTGCACAGACAGGCAAATCGACAGATGGATAAATTTTCCTTAAAATATGTTGATGCTGAGGGAAATGATCAAGACATGCCATTAGAAGAAAAACAAGTCAAATTTCAAGAAGGTGTGGGTCATTACTTTGGGTTTCAGCCTATGAGTGGGAAAGTTAGTGTTCTGATGTTGAAGGACTTAAAAGATCAAGAAAGCAGTGCAAATGATCTGAGAGCAGCTTACTGTCAAATTAAATGTTCAAATGAAGAAATGAAGAAATTAAAGAAGTTTGTTGGTGAAGCTCTTGCAATTGTGGAAGAAAATATGCTAAACTCATTTTTGAAGAACAATCCAGCCTTTGAGAAGATTAAATGAGAAGTAATTCTTTTTCTTTTTTAATTCTTTTATACTGTTCTAGATTATTAGTTTTATTCTTTAGTTTTGACATCATCAAACCTTGATTTATGCTTACATTTTATAAAGCATAAATAGGGGGAGATTGTTAGGAATTTATTCATTTGATGATGTACAAAATACTAGAACAGGGTCTAGATTAGTTTATCTGTAATAAGTCTTTCTAGTCTCTGAAATGAATAATCAGAGTCTAGATGGTCAACATTCATGTTACTTGTACTTAGAAGAATTTCTGTAGAAAGTGAAACCAGAGTCTGCATGAAGATCAGAGTCTGGAAGGTGATCAGAGTCTATAGACTATCAGAGTCTATGATCTATCAGAGTCTACATGTGATCAGAGTCTGAAGATCATCAGAGTCTGAAGTGTTCAGAGTCTATACAGTTAAAGTTAAATTTGGAAGATGATCATAGGAATGGAAAGTCTTCGAAGATGAAGACAAATATATTATAGATATGCTATGGGAAAGAAAGAGAATTCTAGAAGGAAACTGTCAACTAATAATTAGGAATTCTATTCCTATTGTAATTTATCTTTCTGTTATTAGTTGATAGGCAGCTCTCTCTATAAACTCTATGTAACCTAATTGTAAGATGTCGAAGCATAAGTGTCTGAGTGATATTTTGTGAATGCATAGAGATAGAGAGAGTTGCTGTGAAAAACACAGAGAAGCTGCTAGGGTTTGTGTACATCCTAGGAGAGTTTTGTATTTACAAATCAATAATACAAAACAGTACTTATTCATATCTTTGTGTTTGAGTTTTGTTCTTAATTTGATTTTAAATCAGGCAGAAAAGACATACAAGTATTCAACCCCCCTTCTACTTGTACAACTGGGAAAACACACAGTATCAACGGGGAAGTTACTTTTGGTGAGTCGTTAAAAATTCTGATGAAAGGCAAATGTACAATTTCGATTGTATTAAAAAAATGGTGAGAATAAATATATCAATGATGTGTATTATATACCTGCTTTGAAAAATAATATTATCAGTCTTGGCCAACTTGTGGAGAAAGGATACAATATACAGATAAAGAATAATTCTCTCCTCATCAGAAATCAGGTTCGAGAATTAATTGCAAATATGAAGATGTCAAAGAATCGCCAATTCACACTTGTTATGCAAACGAAGGTGCAGAAATGCTTAAAGCCGGTCATTAAAAATGATTCATGGTTGTGGCATTTGAGATATGGTCATCTTGGATTTGCAGGCTTGAAATTATTGTCAAAGATAAAAATGGTGGACGGTTTGCCAGAAATTAATGAACCAAAAAATTTGTGTGAAGCATGTGTCAAAGGGAAGCAACACAGCTAAAGTTTTCCCGTTAGAAAATCGAAGAGAGCCAGGAGGCCATTGGAGATTGTTCATACTGATATAGCTGGTCTGCTTGATATTGCATCACTTGGCGGAAACAGGTATTACCTAACATTTATTGATGATTTTAGTAGGAAAAGTTGGGTATATATTCTGAAAGAAAAAGCATAAAGCATAGGCTCTTGATAAATTCAAGGAGTTCAAAGCAATGGCAGAAAAACAAAGTGGTCATTATTTGAAGGTACTTAGGTCAGACAGAGGAGGCGAGTATACTTCAAACTTGTTCAAAGTTTTTGCAGAGCACACCGAAACAATCATCAGTTGATAACGGCATATACTCATCAATAAAATGACGTTGTAGAAAGGAAAAATCGCACTATTCTTGACATGGCCAGGAGAATGGTGAAAGCAAAGCACATGCCAAGAACTTTCTGGGCTGAATCCATGTTATGTGCTGTTTATTTACTGAATCGGTGTCCAACAAAAAGTGTCAGGAACAAAACTCCAAATGAAGCATGGAGTGGTAGCAAACCATCAGTTGGACATCTCAGAATTTTTGGGTGTATTGCATATGCACATGTTCCTGATCAGAAGAGAAAGAAGCTGGATGTTAAAGGCGAGATATGCATCTTTACCGGATATGACAAAAGGAGTAAGGCTTACAGACTCTATAATCCGCTGACAAATAATTTAATCATTTCTCGAGATGTTGAGTTCGATGAATCAGATTACTAGAGATGGAGCGTGGAAGAAAGAAAAGTTACAGGTCTTTTCTTTAATGATGTCGATGATGGTGATGACGCCAACATTGAAAATGATGAAGATGATGATACAACTCATCCACAAAGTCCAAATAAATAAAATCCTGCCTAGACACCATCGAGTTCAGGAAGTAGCAGTAACAGTAACAATTCAGGGAGAGCACTAAGAAAAATGCGGAGTCTAAATGACATCTATGATACAACAAGTCTAGTACAAACCACATTTTATTATTCATTATTTTGTTTAATGGCTGAATGTGATCCAGTTACATTTGAGGAGGCTTCTGAAGAAAGTAAATGGAACAGTGCCATGGATGAAGAAATTGATGCAATCAGGAAGAATGATACTTGGGAGCTCACGGAACTTCCAGAAGGACACAAAGCAATTTGTGTCAAATGGGTCTACAAGACAAAGACTAATCAAGATGGAAAAGTAGAGACATACAGAGCAAGGCTAGTTGCTAAAGGCTACAAACAGAGATACGGGATTGACTATGACGAGGTATTTGCTCCAGTTGCTAGAGTTGATATCATAAGACTTCTTACAGCAATTGCAGCTCAAAATCAGTGGAAGATATTTCAAATGGATGTGAAGTCAGCATTCTTGAATGGTTATCTCGAAGAAGAAGTCTATATCGAACAACTGCAAGGTCATGTTCAGAAGGGCCAGGAAGATAAAGTCTACCGGCTAAAGAAAGCACTGTACGGGTTGAAGCAAGCCCCGCGAGCATGGAACACTAGGGTTGATGAATATTTTCAGAAGAATGGTTTTGTGAAGAGTCTGTATGAGCATGTCCTCTACACACAAATAAATTCCGAGGGAGATATTATGATCGTGTGCTTGTATGTGGATGACATGATTTTCACCAGAAATAATCCTGGTATGTTTGATGATTTTAAGAAAGTTATGACTAATGAATTTGAGATGACAAATATTGGTCAAATGTCATAGTTTCTTGGAGTCAAAGTGAAGCAAAGCAAAGGCGGGATTTTAATGTCTCAGAAAAAATATGCTGAGTAGATTCTTAAAATTTTCAGAATGGAAGAATGCAAGCCAGTGAGTACGCCAGCAGAAGCAAGCATAAAACTGAGAGTTGATTCAACGAGAGAGTCGGTAAATCCGATATTGTTCAAAAGTTTGGTTGGAAGTCTGAGGTACCTTACTTTCACTCGTTCCGATATTATGTATGCTGTTGGACTGGTTAGTAGGTACATGGAAAGGCCGAAGCAAGATCATTTTATGGCAGCTAAAAGAATTTTGAGATACATTAAAGGTACACTAAATCATGGTCTATTTTACGCACATTCTCAAAATTCAAAATAAGGTTACTACTCAGACAGTGATTATGGTGGTGAATTGGATGACGGGAAAAGCACTTCGGGATATGATTTTCATATTGGTTCAGCGATATTTTCATGGTCATCAAAGAAGCAACATGTGAGGCGGAGTACATCGCAGCAGCAGCGTGCGCATGTCAAACTATGTGGCTAGGTTACATATTGAATGAGTTAAATCTTGTAAAGGATGATCTGGTTACTATTTACGTGGAAAATAAATCTGTTATCTGTCTCGCGAAAAATCCTGTATCACACAGTCGAAGCAAGCACATTAATATAAAATATCATTTTATTCGGGAAAAGGTGAATGACAAAATTGTGGAGCTAGTGCACTGCAGAACAGAAGAAAATTTAGCAGATATTTTTACGAAGCCGTTGAAGCCGGATATGTTTCAAAAAATGAAAGAAAAGCTCGGAATGCAAAGTCGAGTTTGAAGGGGAGTGTTAGAATTTCAAACTCTCTAGATGACTCAATAAATTATAACAACTAGTACGAATAATTTATGGATATGTATCGAGGAAATATGGTAGGCAGAGTCAAGCTTGCATAATTAGAACAACTAGCTACAAAGAATTGGAAATGATGTTTTCATACATGCAGAAGAGATACACGTTGTCTTGTATTAAATGGAAGCCTAGATTCAAGGTTGGCAGGTGAAATACCATATTACAAATGGGTTTTCCAGTACCAGCAGATAACTTGAAATCAAATTTGAAATGGAGCTGGCACATGTGGAAAAAAGAAATGCAATGTACAGTATACAACAGCTTGGCCAGTCAATTTGGGAGGCTTTTAATAAATACAAGTGATTTAAGCGATGGAGCAAGAAGCTCTGCAATGAAGTTTATAAATAGCCGTCCCATGTTGTCATAGAAAATACAATCAAGTGAAAAGTATTATACATGCAGCATAGTAAAAACGGAGCTGAAGCACTTTGTGTGTGTTGGGTCTGTAGTAGTCTAAAAATATAAAGCTGTAGCTTTGTGTGTACTAATAAAAGTATTGTGTGTGTTTCTTTTAATATTAAAGTCTTGTTCATAAATATATAGCCCAGTGTGTTTATCTTAGAGAAAATAGAAAATCGAGGGAAAATGGCATGTCTTTCTAATCGTCACTGCCCATGGGTGTTGTCGACGTCTGGAGGAGGAGGAGCGGGTTCCTTCCTGCGTTACAATCTGTGTACCAGAGGAGGAGGGGGAGGTTCGGATTCCAATGAGTGTTCAGTAGATTCTAACATTTTCCTGTTTTCATCTGCAAGTACAACACAAAAACCAACTTAAACAACTATTATTTTCAATTTTCATATGAACACCTAGAACACTCAATTAACAGAAAAGTACTTACAACCTGCGTGAGATAAAACCAGTTGCACGATGAAGATGACGAATAGGGTTGAAAATATAATTCTTATTGGAGAGGAGGAAGCCATAATTACTTATCTTTAATTAAGAACAGGCCGTATCTTTTATATTTATAGGAGATGATATCTCAAGTTTCTGGGTAGTGACTGACTATTCACACACACACACGTATATGTCAATTTGCCAAGAAATTTCCTAACAAGGGTTTGGTCTAGCATTTTGTGGTAGGTTGGAAAACTTACTATGGACGTGACAGTCACATCCACGTTATGTTGATTGTTTATGTATGAAAGCTTCCGGTCTCAGAATGCATGAACATAAAAATTAAAAAAAATCGGAGTACCGTAATAGTTTTGGAATTGGGCAAGTCGCACTTTAATAATATATATATGTATAGAGTATGTTTGTACAAGTCTGGTGATACAAGTTTTTCAAAATTAACTTGAAGACTAAGTATGAACTTCTTATATAAAAAAAATATTTTTTCTTTAACATGCCTATTGAATTGAAAATTTACTGATTTGCACTTTAATTATTTTATTTACACTACAAGGAAAACTGAAACAGACAACGATTTTTCCCTATTATCTGACACCCTGTTTTCGCGTTGAGTATTGAAGCGCCGTCCGATTGCACCTCAGACAACGATACATTAACTGTTGTCTCAAAGAGAGCAAGACAACACCTCATGTTCTAGAAACCGTTGTATAACACCTAGAAACAACAACGGCTATGTTTAAAACCACCTGTGTGAAATGAAGTGAGTTAAGTGTATTGAAAATAAAATATGTTGTTGTTCAGGGTTAAGACAATGATTCCTTAAATAGAAAGAGTTGTTTTATCTAGTTTTACACAACTATTTAATTAATCAAAACTATTGTTACATAGTTGAGTACACAAGTGTTTTTAGAAATAAATGCATAACATTAGGGCATTTCACACAATTATTTCTTATTTCAATAACTATTGTTGTAGTTCTCTATAGACAACGGTTTTATTTCTTTTAATATGTTGTATTTGTTTTATTTACACAACTAGGACAAGATGAAATATTTTATAGTGTGTGTTGTTTTTTCTATATTAGAAAATGGTTTTGGTACACAAAAAATAGTTTTAAATAATGCCTCCAATCAAATAATGAATCAATATATTTATACATATAAAAATTTCTAATTAATCTACAGTTTTTATATAAAAATTATATACATAACAATCTCATGTCTCTATATATATAGCAATCTGAAGTGATTGACCAATACACTATACACAGATTCGAAGAAGGTAGTTGCAGAAAACCTAGTCGTCAAAGGGGAATTACATTCACACAGGTAAATAGGAGGCTCTAGCTTTCCAACATCATTTCTTCACAAATCAACAAGCATAATGTACTTAGCGCATTGTTTTTCATCATGTAGAAGCTGGTTCTCCAACATGTAGTCCTCTTTTGGTGTACGTTTTCCACTTCTGATGGTTCCAGCAAGCTTTTGCAAACTTTCCGAGCAATGTACTATGACAAACAAAAAAGTAGTAAGAGAAGACAAGATTATAGAGGATGATTTGAGTTGTTAACATCCTTTATACCTTCTTGACTCGTGTCAAGATTTCTGGACTTGATGCAACAAAAATACACCCTCTGTCCTTAGCATGATAAATGTTAATAAAAAAACCATATAACTAAATAAAGATATGCACAACTTATCCATTATGCTCTTTGAAAGACATACAGACCTGTAAATAAGTCATATATGGACTGAGATTGACTATTCTTAATGCTCTGTAAACTTCAAATGGCCGGATCAATAAAAGTTCTCCTTTCAAAATGCTGGCTGGGCACAATTTGGATGATATTCCCAGCCAAGATAAGTTCTTTGGCTTGCAAGACCGCTTCTTTATTTGTGTCGTTTGACATAGACGAGTTTGTTAGAGAAGGACCAAAGAGAAAGTGAATAATTTGATGGAGTCAGCTGAAAGCCTTGACCTGCTCCTCCACACAATCCAAGCAACACCTGCATAGACAAGGCCATACTTATGACCACTCATCATCTTGCTCTTTAAATTCACCTAGTTAAAAATAATATTATGTTAGGAATATATTCATTTGATGATGTAAAAAATACTAGAACATGGTCTATCTTAGTCTATTTGTAATAAGTCTTTCTAGCCTCTGAAATGTATAATCAGAGTCTAGATAGTCAACATTCATGTTACCTGTACTTAGAAGAATTTTTGTAGAAAGNATAATCAGAGTCTAGATGGTCAACATTCATGTTACTTGTACTTAGAAGAATTTCTGTAGAAAGTGAAACCAGAGTCTGCATGAAGATCAGAGTCTGGAAGGTGATCAGAGTCTATAGACTATCGGAGTCTATGTTTTGTCAGAGTCTACATATGATCAGAGTCTGAAGATCATAAGAGTCTGAAGATTTTAGAGTCTATACAGTTGAAGTAATATTTAGAAGATGATCACAGGAATGGAAAGTCTTAGAAGATAAAGTCAAATATATTACAGATATATTATGATAAGGAAAGAGAATTTCAGAAGGAAACTGTCAATTAATAATTAGGAATTATATTCCTATTGTAATTTGTTTTCTGTTTTTAGTTGATAGGCAGCTCTCTATATAAACTCTATGTAACCTAATTGTAAAGGTGTCGAAGTAGAAGCATAATTGTCTTAGTGATATTGTGTGAGAGCATAGAGATAGAGAGAGTTGCTGTGATAAACACAGAGAAGCTGCTAGGGTTTGTGTACACCCTAGGAGAGTTTTGTATTTACAAATCAATAATACAAATAGTACTTATTCATATCTTTGTGTTTGATCTTTGTTCTTAATTCATATCTGTTAATTCATATTGAGTTGGTTTTAAATCAGGTAGAAAAGGAACACAAGTATTCAACCCTCCCCCCTTCTACTTGTGCAACTGGGAAAACAATTGGTATTAGAGCCAGGTTTAAAATCGATCAAAGATGTCTGGAAACAAAGATGGCAATTCTAAGATTCCTATGCTTAAGAGAAACGAGTTCACCCATTGGAAGGTTAAGATGCTGCACAATCTGGAAGCTATAGACCCTGACTATCTTGACAGGATTCGTGAAGGACCCTATGTGCCCTCAAAGATTGTGCGTCAAATCAATGAAGAAGGTAAAATAACTGAAGAACATCTCATTGAGACACCAAAGGCTGAATGGACAAAAGAGGACAACGAGAATGTCCTTAAGGAGGCAAAGGTAAAAAACATTCTCTTTAATAGTTTGGATTCTGTTCTTATAAACTGTGTTATATCATGTCAAACTGCTAAGGAGATGTGGACAAAGCTTGAAGTANGCTAAGGAGATGTGGGCAAAACTTGAAGTGCACTGTCAAGGGACTAAAGACGTCAAGAAGAATGCTAGGTCTTTGCTAATTCAGGAGTATGAGTATTTTGAAGCTAAATCTGGAGAATCTATTACTTAGATGTATGATAGATTTACAAAACTCCTGAATGAGATGGCTATGCTTGGTAAGGTTTATGATTCTGAAGATACAAACACCAAGTTTCTGAGAGCACTTCCTGAAGAGTAGGACAACAAAACTACAGCCATTAGGGAAGCTAGATATTTGGATAAACTAACTCTAGAAGAATTGTATGGCAGACTCAAAACATATGATTTAGAAATGTAACAGAGGAAGAATAAAAAGTCTATGAAGACAAAATCTGTGGCACTCTTAATGGAGTCTGAGAAAGTACAACAGGAACAACCCATAGAAGCAAGAATCAAGGATTCAAGGAAGAAGGGTAAAATTATTGTGGAGTCAGAGTCTACTGATATAGACTCTGATTCTGATGAAGAGATTGATCTAAGTCAAATGATAGCTATGTTTGCTAAAAATTTCAAAAGAATGAAATTTAACAAAAGCACTTGCAAATTTAGCAAGAGGCCATCATTCAAGAAGGAANGGAGTCAGAGTCTACTGACACAGACTCTGATTCTGATGAAGAGATTGATCTAAGTCAAATGATAGCTATGTTTGCTAAAAATTTCAAAAGAATGAAATTTAACAAAAGCACTTGCAAATTTAGCAAGAGGCCATCATTCAAGAAGGAAGATGAGAAGGTTGAGAAGAGAAAGAGTACTATAATCAAACTTGACAAAGCAAAGGTCAAATGTTTCAACTGTGGAATATTGGGGCACTTTGCTAGTGAATGCAGAAAGTCAAAAAGTCAAGGAAAAGGAAAAGCACTTCTATCAACTGGAAAGGATTGGGCAGATTCAAGCTCAGAGGATGAAATTGATTATGAAAATCTAGCACTGATGGCATCCTCCTCAAGAAAATCACAGTCTCCCAAAGAACCCTCATCTCCTAAAACTCAGGTATCAATCTTTACTCCTAAATCCTTACTTAATTTAGACTCTGACGGTATAAAGTGAGGTTAATAAAATAATGATAACATGTAGGTCTCTCACTAATGAAAGTGAAAGGTTAAGAGAAGAAAACTTAACTTTGACAAACATAAATAATCATCTAGAGTCTGAGTTAACATTAATGGAACAATACAAAAAGGATTCTGAGAAATATAGTCATAACTATACTGAAATCTTGAAGGCCTATGACTATGTTAAGAAAGAACTAGAGGAAGAAAGACTTAAGTTTAGAGTCTGGACAGACTCTAGTAGAAAAGTTCAGGAAATTCTCAATAATCAAAATGTGTGTCAAACTGCTGGTCTAAGCTATGACAAGAGTCAATGCAAAAGACCTATTGTTGAGAATGATAAATCATAGAAGCTAGCCAAGTTAATAAGACTAAAGACAAAAGTACATTTGTTCCTGTTAAGTTTGTGACCCCTAAAGAAAAGACTGAAACCACAAACTTATATGTCAATAGTCCCCCTGTTGTTGACAAAAAGACAGATGAAACATGTTAGGTCCCGAAGTATCATAGAAGGGGGGTTGAATACGATACTCACTAAATTAAAAATTCTTTCAAATCTTTTTCGTATAAATAATTTAGAGTTGGGTTAGTGGTTCGAGTCCTTGTAGTGTTTAGGAGGCTGGCTTACTTTCTCTTTTTATGAATAAACAATAAATTTCTAGAAAATTAGCAAGTAATTAAATGAGACAGGTTTGGGGGAATATAACTTTCTTATATAATCCCTAAGGTTGCTACACCCAGTTAAAAATATAACTGGCTTCCAAAGAATAGATTAGTTCTTTGCTTCTACAAAGAGATATGACTGATTCCTATTACAATGTATAGATCTATGAATGTACAATAGGAAATCAATCTAATAGAGAGTGTTTTATAATAGCCCTATAAATTTACAATATAATGAACCGGCTAGATTATAAAATTCTGATGAAGAAGGTATGTGTATAGCTTTGTATCTCTTCTTCTCTGGCTTCTGTCTCTCTCTGTATCTCTTTGTTTCTGTGTGTATATTTTCACACACACACCAAATGAATTAGATTCATTTGTTTATATAGTGTAGGCTTTAAAATAATTGAACTGCTGTTCTGAGTGTCGAATTCTTCTCCCCTATATGTTTACTTGAGTTGACTTTGAGAAACCCGTGGATATTTTCTAGGTGTCGAATATTGTTTCCAAGTATTGAACACGTAGAAAATATTCCAAGTGTCGAATTCCTTAGTCCATGTATACTTCCCTTAGTTACATAAAAGGTAGGGGTCGACTTTCAAGTCCATGTGCAGCTAGGTGTCGAGTTTTACTCCAATGTATGGCTTGGTGTCGATTTTCCCTTGAATGCACTTGCCTTAGAATATAAATTATATGTGTCGAATTCTACACCATGTATACTTCCATTAGAACATAAAATGTAGGTGTCGAATTCTTGTCCTTGTGAATATAAATCACAGATTCTCTCAAGGCATTTCAAGGTGTCGAGTTTCTTAATTTGACTTAGTCAAATTACCACTAACCTTTTGTACCTCTTGCACTTGGTCACTTGCGGTTTGGTCACTTGCGGTTTGGCTGTTGAGCTGTTCGGCTGTTTGACTATTGAGTTGTTCAGCTGTTTTTCTTTGAACCCTTGAACCTTTATAAGTGCTTCAATCCTTGACCCTTTTCTTCCATTCCACTCACTTAGTCAATGCTTTACTTCATAGATGTAATTACCATTACCTTTCGTGTTGACGTTTAGTGCACTAGTCTGGTTCACAAATGACTAACACCGATCCTGATCTTCACATCTCATTTAATTCAAATAACAAGAGTGCTGCAGTTATTTATTGCTTTGAACACTGATTGTAAATAAACACTGTACTTTCACTAGAATCTTTTCTGGCACTTAGACAACGTCTTCATTACTACTACAATCTTGAATACTTTCTTATCCATTCTTCACTGACATTTGAACATATAAATGAACTTCCTTGAGTGAGTACAACTTCAAGTCTGTAGCTGTCTGCTTTAACCTTTATCTTTACCATGTCTTCAAGATTCCTATGCTTCAAACACTGTCTATCTTCAATCAATGCTTTTACACTAAAATCTTCTAGTGGCACTTCTATGCTGAATCTTTAACACTTCTGAAACCCTTAAAGTCTTTAACCATTATTCATCACCGAGGCATCAACATGTAAATGAACTTCTTTCAGTGACCTGTAGTAGACTTCAGAACTTCTTCTAATGTCTTGATTCACTGTATTTGCCTTGTCTTCATTTCTTCCTGATTTCTGTGTAGGCGTAGTATTATTTACTTGTCTTGTTCTAGTGTTGAGTTATCATGATTACTATTTATACAGCTTCATAATCTCACTAATAATCTCCCCCTATTTGATTGTTAAACTTAGCAAATAAATCTCATAGAGAGGATAACTCAAATAACAACTAGAAAAAGTAAACGTCCGAGACTTATAAATAATGCTACTAGTTTTTCTGGATCAAATTTTGCATTTCCAGAATTCTTGAATAACTGAAACGAAAGATGTTTGTTTCTCTAGCGCTGAACTGATATTCAGGTTGTATCATCTTCATTTCTGTCTGTTTGAGCTCTCTCTGCTTCAAAATCCTTCATAGTTTGAACTTAAAGAACTTATCATGAACAGAGCATCATAAGAATTAAAATTCATGGGAACGTCTTCAATAGAACATAGAACATAGCTCAAATAATGTTCTCCCCCTAAGAACATAAAATGTGATTCTCCTTCTTTTTCTTCTTCTTCCTTTAGATAATCAATGGAAGTGTCAATTCTTTTCTGTACATCGCACTTGGATGAGGAATCCTCTACTAATAACTCCTTTCAAGTATAGGATGCAGTTTCTTGATTCTCCCATATTCTGTTATTTCCCATAAGGATTAGAAAATAAGATTTTCTTTTTCTTCTTGTCTAAAATCTCCCCATAAGGATATTAAATTCTCCCAAGGATACGAAGATAAGACTTTAATAACTTCTCCTTTTTCTCCCTATAAATTCTCCCCCTTAGTTGAGGAATCCTCCAATGGCCCATCTTTTGAATGGTTTGTCTTCCAAAGAAGGTTCTGGTCTGTCATTGATTGGGAAAACATAGTAGCTTTTCTTTCAGAAGCAGCAAGTAGCAAGGGTAAGTGTTTGGTATGAGGTTTCCTCACTTCTACTATGTTCTGTTAGTGTTTACACTTAAGTGTCGAGCACTTTGATGTGTTTCACTCTTTCTCTCCCTATCCCTCACTCAAGTGTATCTCTCCCTCACTTTCACTTAAGTGTTTCTCTCTCTCACTTTCACTCTGCATTCCAAGTATAGCCTTCTGTACCTGCAAGTGAAATCCGTCAATTCATATATTCCCAACACCTGATTCATCAGAATGAACTGAATCACTATCAAGTGGAGAATTGACTCGTTTAGGTGTTCTTGATCTATCATGCATAAGCACTATCTCAGCACCGGACTCAATAGCAATTGCTAAATCACTGTCTAATGGAGCCTCACCTCTTTGAGATGGGTTATCCCAATATTTTAAAATCTGTTAGGGAATCCTACCTTGTTCTATCAAGGAGTTGCCTCACACCTTCTCCGTAAATGGGAGGTGGATATCTTTTTCAAGATTTGGAAATGTTCCTTCCAAGAAGAGCGACGTAGTAGACAATGTAATGAATGGCAAATTAGAGCCTACGTTTCCCTCGTAACCCTATGACAGGAATTTTGTATAAATGCCTATACCTCTCACTGTGCATACCTTGTAATGTGTTCCTAGAATTTATCTGTTTAGGCTTACCATCAGCGTGACTGTCGGTGGTGTGCTTGACTCATTACAAGATGCTCTGGATGACGAGTGAATTTCAATGGACTCACCCCGTTGATAAAATGATTACAGAGACAATTTTATTGACTTTTCAGCTCTGCATCCTTTTGAGAAGATACAGATGAGCTTACAGTTACCTCAGTTATATACTTCTTTACTTCTCTGGAGGTAGAGCTGTGGGTGCACTTCCGACTTCATCCTTATTTGCTGCATCAAGTGCAGTTTCTCCCTTATCAACCTCTAACTTACATAAGTTCCTTATATCTCCAAGGGCTAATATATGGAAGTGGATGAATGAGTGTTTGGTATTATGGCCTGGGTAAGAGATTGATGGGTTTTCAACCTCTTGGCTAGCTTCTGTAGCCACTGGTGGCTAAACGGATAGAACCAATCAAGATAAAAAAAGGTAATCACCATATCATTCAAAAATATATTTTTCATCTCAAAGAGAAGGAAAAATATAATAAGGAATGATAATACATTGCATTAAAGCACTTTTAGTAAAAGAGTTTTGTCGGTTATAAAGATTTATCATTTAAGAACATGATACTAATAAAAATTTTCTTTAAGATACTTATCCCATAATAAAACACGGGAAAGGGTATCAGAGAAAAATTCTATCCCTTATGAATTTCTTATAAGACAAAATTTCCCATAATAAAACGTGGGAATTTATACTGAAGAAGAAATTTAACTCTCTTACCAAATTCTATCTTAATTAAATGTCTCATTTCCTTTAAAACCTAAGTACTGTAAGTTTTGAAAATAGTTTTGCAAAACATCCTTATCAGATAGAGGACTATGATTTTCTGACTCATAATTCAATTATGATTTACATCATTTTCGTCCACCTGATAGTATCCCCAACTTAAAATAAAAACATGACAATTAGGATTAGGATGAATGCTTAACATAACAGTACTAGGCCTTCAAAGCAACAATCACTGTTTTGGTACTTTGAATCAATGTGAAACATACATTGAAACAAGTGTTTAAAAACAAATCATTTTACAAGTGATTGGTACCTCTAAGTTAAAATAATTTCTCCAAATAAAATAGCAGTCACAAAGTTTCTGCCACTTTAAAAAGAAAAATTAAGATAGAAAAAACTAAACCTTTTTAAAACTAGCTTTTGGGAGAGGATAAAAGATTCTGAGATTGGAGAAAGATTATCCTTAAGAAAAATTTAATTCACACCCTAGGTTTGGGAAAATAAAGTAGGGCTGTAAATCAAAAAGTTTTTCAAAAGAGAAGTTTTGAAAAAGAATTTTATTGTTTTCTTCTTTAAAACTGATAGAGAAATGAATGTATCTTTGAATAAAGCGTTTTAAAAAGGAAATAGACAAGAGTTTCTTTTTAATACATTCAAGTTTAAAATTCAGTCAAAAAAAGAAAACTAATAGTAATACTTATATAATACTAAACAGTTATCACATATATGCATATTTAAATCAAATAACATATGGCAATTATTCAGTAGAACAATAAGCATTAAGGCATATTTTTATTATTAGTGATTTCAGATAAGTAACATGTATTATCATTAATATTAAAAATATCACAATTAATTGCAAAGAAATATTACCAAAATATCATTATCTGATAATTGTATTATCTGATAATTGTCAATAATTTCAAGATGCAAGAAATTATGCATCTAATATTTTATCAAATCAAAATTATGAAACTAATAATCATTGAATTGCTTCAATCCATAATTTTAATAAGATAAAATAATTTTGCTAAATACTAAAATATTCATTAGATTGAATATTAGCATCTAACTTCCTACACTATATCTAATAATTTTCACTCTAGAATATTACAATTATACTCATAACAATTATTATTGATATACGTAAGCTCGAGAAAATAGTTGAATAGAAATTCACAAATCCTTTAAATATTGACATTTAATACTTGTGATCCTAATTACAACTTCTCGCAAACAAAATCAAATTTAGAAATATTTCCCAAGTATATAAAATATTGAGAATTTTATACACATAACTTAGAAAATATTTCAACTTTCAATATTAGTGATTGTTTAAAATATGCATTGTTTACTTAGAACAGAAATTCTAAATAATGTCACTAATATCAAAAGTATCACAATTATTTGTAATAAAATATTTAAGAATATCAGAGCAAAATATCAGAGCAATTAAGCAAGATATCATTGACTAATACTCATCAAATATTTAACACACAAATAATTTAACTACCACTTATGCATATTACATTGTAAGCATAATAATTAAACTAATAGCAACAAGTATGAGGTGCTGGATTTAAAAATAAATTCACAAGTCCTTTAAATATGGGAAATTTAATACTTGTGAAATCATTTGAGAATTCATTGCAGATGGGATTTCCAACAAATATGCATATAAATAATATCACAAGTTCACTAACCAACATAGATAAACTGAATTCTTCAAGTTCTTTAACAAATATCTGCAAGTTATTCTACTAAGGACAATCTCGAAAGAAATGATACATGGTGTCCATGAGCTTGTTCCTTAAGTGGTGTGGAGAGATCAACAGAGTTGGTGGAAATTAACAACTTCTAGGAATGACTTCCCTGTCTTTCTTACAACCTGCGTTATCTATATCTATATAACCAATTAGGTTAAACCTAGTATCTTTAGGGTACCTGATTCTCAGAATTGGTGATCCCCTAAGATATCTAACAATTCATAACTTAGCTATAAGATAAGATTCTCTAATTTCCACTTGAAAACTTGCACATATATGTCATTGTGTGTGCCATGCATTCTAGAGAAATGTATAACTACTCTACCAAAATAGTAGTTAGAGTGTCATACCATGTCCTTGAAGATTTGCTTCAATCCCTAACTCCATTCATAGAGAGCTTGTGAAGAGAATGATATACAAATTCCAATAATCTACAACTTCAAAGTCCAAGAAATGTTGTACATCAACTTCAATTAACTCACCATTCAGGATTGCACTTTATTCGCATTCATCTGATAGATATCCATACTTGAATGCTCAACATGTGCTAGGAATATCCTATTGTTAGGCCCAAAAAGGATCAAATCTTGTCACTGGTGCTTACTATTTGATCTTAAAAGTTCCGAAGATTATGTTTCCATCATCATCGATACCTTCTACTTTGTATTAACCTGTAGCAACCAGTTTGACGTTGTTCCTCATAACAATGCCAATAATTATTCAGTTTATGTGAACCCTTACTGTACCAATTTCAACTTCGACTTTGGTGGTCTGGGTTCCAGCTTCAGTATATTCTGCCTTTGAACTTATTGAGATCATCTTGCATTTGCAATCACCCAATCTGGATCAATCAGTGCATCTTCACTATTCCTTGGGATACCAATTGTTGATTGTTTGGTCCCAAAAAATATAGGTTCATTTTGTTTAACACTTCTAGCCTTTACTCAATAATCTGGTTTACTAAGAACTAGACCCCAGGATTTACTTTGACTTTAAACCTTTTGTCTTAGCATAAATGTTCTTGATGTATTCCTCTGATCTTCATTGTGTTGAGTACGACTAGTAGATACTTCTTTTATTTGCTCCCCCTGAGTTGCTGCTAGGATTTGTTGAAGATCCTTCACCTTTTTCAGTGGATTCTGTTAAAGTTCACGAGTTGTGTAGTTTCACTCATATTTCCACTAATAGGATCTGAATCATCATCATTATCATTGATTCCTTCTGCAACCTCAGCTTCAACATCAGTATCTGAATTTGTCTCTGACAGGATGTCANTAATTAAGTGTTACAAGTTAGTACACCTATGCCTTTCAATCTCCCCCTATTTGATTGTCTAACAATGACAACCAAATTCACAATGAGGATAACTCAACTAAACAGGGACTGAAAAAGATAAAATAACATTCATAAAAGATCATGTCAACTTGCATAATGCTTGGCTTGATTAACTAACTTCATGGCTATTACTGATACTTCAAGTGCCAAAATTGGACAACTGTTGGCTCGATCAAATGGCTTCATGCTCTTCTAGAGATTTTCTCTAAGTACTTTAAGAGCACGGTCCACTCAATCTTCAATTATCCTTCTGAAGTCCTTTTAGCAGTATTACCACCGCCGAACTTCGCGAAATAATTGACGCCTAATATAAACCAGTTTCAAGACACTTAGCTAACTAACTTCTACCTTACACTACACAAGAAAACAGATAATATATTTTTACAATGCAGGAAAACAAGAAAACAAATTACAACGCAAAGAAACATTACAAGCATAATACATTAAAACTTTTATTTCTTGCGCTCCTCTTCCTCACGAGCTTTCTTCTTGGCTGCTTTTTCTTTCTTCATGAACTCAGGGTTGCAGACTTCATCCATTCTTTTCTTGAGAAGATTAAGTCCTTCTGCTTCCACATGATTTCTGATCTTGTAATTTCGAAACAACCTCAACCACCTTTCAACCATGCTGCGAGTGGTAAGCTTCGTGGGAATGTCTTCAAACCTCAGCTTCGTGACTTTGTCAGGGTACCCCTTTTCCCCTTTCTTCCTTATAACCAGCTGCTTAGGGTATCCAATGACAATAGCGGTGGTGCATTGCTGTAGCCTCTGAATATCAAGCTGTTGTCTTCTCTTACAGAAGTTATCAAACGTGACCCTTAGATAATCCTGATCAAACTCGTCAACATCATCCATCTCATCAATCAATTCCCTTATAATACACAGTGTTTCATGACTGTGTTCTGCAAAGATGTCGTACTTGATTTCAATGATGGTTTCCACCTGATGCTTGTCTGTATAGATCAGCAGATCATTCTCATTCTCAGCTTTGCTCTTGACAAACTTGACATTTGCACTAACCACTGCACTAGCTTCCTCCCTTATTTCCCCTTCTTCTGGAATGTCTATTCTTGGATCTCCGTATCTTTGCACATGCTCTCTTATTGCCTCGTCTTGCTGCTCGAATGCATAGTCTTCAGGTTCCTTCTTAACCACTGGTAGTGTAGCTTCAGGCAACTTGTATCTAGCGTCTTGCCTTCTTATCAGCTTCTCCAAGTCCTTAGCCACCAGCTTCTTTTCCTTTGTTAGAAAACCCTTAGAGAGGACTAGCTTTGCAACTGCCTTCAGCACATTTCCGCTCGGAGTTAGTTTCGAGTCATGCAGATTTACGATCCTCAAGACCTTGTCATGGACATATCTGATCTGGTAGGGATTTAGAATAATGTCAACCCCTCTGTCTTCAGCCATCTTCAACAATTTCTCCTTAAACAGCACTCCAGTCTTGACAGAGGTGTCTACCTTGTGAGCGAATTCTACCAGTTCACTTGCACCCCTTTCATGGAAGAAAGCTTCATCGACCATACACGGCCCGATTTTTGTTATGGGTGTCCAAGTGATCATCAGATTCCATGCCTTCTCCTTGAATATGACTTGTACGGAGGTGCATCCCTGTCTTATGCAATTTAGATAATTCAGCAGCCCAGGGTTTAGATTTTCTAGCTTATGAAGAAGAAAGCTCAATCTTCCTGAGTCATGAGCATAGGCTCTTGGTCCAGCTAAGGCTTCTCTAGCCTTGTCCCACTCGGGACCTTCCCTCCTTATGTCAGCCTGGACCTTAGGATCATTGATCTTTTTCATTTCAAACTCATGCTGAGTTTTCTGAGCCGCTCTCTTCTCCTTTGCCATTAGTTCTTTTTCAACTATCCCTTGTAGAACTTCTTCATTTACTCTTTCTCTGGCTTCCCTGAAAATCTCTCCTTGCATCTCCGCTTCATCAACTTCTTCTTCTGGAACATGCTCGTCAGCAACCGAGTGGTCTCCTGCATCACCTGCAACTCCTGCGCCAGATCCGCCAGGATTTAGACCTCTTTCTTGTTCCCATTCTCTTGCCCGTTGCTCGAGTCTCGACCTCCTTGCCACTAAGGCTTCTACATCCATCTCGTCATCATCAGAATCTTCAATAAAGTCTCCCATAAATGCATCGACAAGAGGTGTTTCTTTCTCAGCTTCTTCTTCAACTACCATCTTCTGCTTGCCTTTGTCCTTAAGAGCCGGTTGAGCCTCCTCCACCTTTTCACCAGATTTGTTTGAGGACTCGATCACCGGACCCTTACTAGTCAGCTTTTTCAGACCCTGATCCTCCTTCTCCCCCTTAGGTGTGTTATCCTCATCAGGAGCATCATCATCATTATTATCGTCACCACCACCACCGGTTGAAGGACCAGGTCCAGCCCTGTTACGTCCAAAGACAGCATCAAGTAGTTCATTCAGCTTCGTCCAAACCTGAGACATGCCATAAGTGACATCATCTACTGACCTCCCAACCTCCACCTGTGCCAATCCAAGATTGTTTATCTTGTCAATCATTTGATTTTGGACGGCAATCAGGTTCTCCATGAACTGAGCTCCAACCTCCAATCTTCCAGAGTGAGAAGAGACAGCAGCAGTAACACCAGCAACTCCAGCCTCCAAAGCCTCCACTTTCTTCACTAGATCCTGCAATTTGGGGGACGGTGTTTGGCTTGGGTTAGACTGTTTACTCTCGCCGGGTTCTGTTTCACTCAAGATCCCTAAAAAGAAGGGATCTACTCTCCCTGTCTCTCCCTCGTGTTTAGAGCCTAACAGTACTAGAGCCTCATCCACTAATCGCTGGGGACTAGCGGTGAGTTGGTCGGCGATATCGGTCAGTGAGACTGAGCCTTTAAGCGCTGTGTCTACGACGGGAGATGACGTTATGACCATGTCATCCCCTTGTTCACTTAGAACCTTTTCTGGTTCGCTGGGCTGTTCTGGAGGCGTAGACCCACCAGTCACCAGATGTCGTTGCTCTGCAAGCAACTTGTTTTCTGATTTAGATGAGGAAGCGTCATCCGTACTGGATTCGACAGACTCTTCCTCATTAAAACTGCCTGAGATACTAGTATCAGAAGTGCTAGTCTCAGTTTGCCATTCCCCTTCCGAGAAATTGCTCAAAGAGCCCTGAGCGGACAACTCAGGGAAGGTAGGGCCAGCTCCTATTGGCTGTTGAGCTGGACCCCCTTCTTGACTCTCACCAACATGCCTAGGCGAGTGCGAATGTGTTGAAATGATTTGGAGAGGAGAGCCACCAGCGTGAGGTGTGGTGGCTGTGAGAGGTGAACTAGCCTTAACAGGTTGTGCAGTTGCCACTGGGTTTGAATCCACCTTTTGCTTCTTTGGAGGTGGCAGAGCTGCTGAAGTGACTACTCTCTCAACTCCTACACTCCCTCCACTCGAATCACTCGACTCAGATAAGCTTGCCTTCCTTTTATCACCAGTTTTAGGGCTGGCTGAACGTTTATGAACAGAAGGGCTTGCAGCCTGGGATAGAGCCTGGGGGTTTTCAGGCCCACGGCTGTAGAAAACAGGTTGAATTGATGATTGATCAAGATCAGCAAGAATAGGTACCTGACTCAGAAGATCGTCATCCTTGTCAGCTCCAGCTTCTGCAACATTTGCCTCGGCCATGTCAACATCCATACCTGCTTGTTCCAAATTTCTAGGCACTTGATCTCCACCTTCAGCTTCGTTACCGCTACTCTCAGCTTCTACTGCAGTAAACTGAGAAGCATGCCTCCTAGCATACTCATCTTGCAGATCCTGGAAGTACGGAGTCAGGCGCAACTCAAAAAGTCTTGACTTTTGCTGGGTTTCCATGGTGGAGATACTCTTTAAGGTCATATCAAAACATGCCATCCTTTCAGAGCCTTGAAATACTCTTCTGTGCTCCTCTGAAAGGACGTCATCCAGAACCATCTGAAGGAATCTTGGCATCCAGCATTTGACTGGTCCATCTTCCGGATTCCTAGATGCATTCTTTTCCAATGCCCACCTCTCAAGCAACTGAATCAACAGATGTTTGCCCACATTCACCTTCCTGTTGTTGGCCACTCCATATAGTATTACCCGGCAGCTGTTGTTCATCGGCCTGTAGTCTTTGTCCTTTGGGAACATGCAGCGTTGAATGGCTTGAACTACATAATCCCACTCAGCTGGTAGCATACCGGTGTTAACCTTTGTTACCTTGATAGGACCCGTGGGAGGGCGACAACCTATCTCCGTGAATAATTGTAACATATCCTCCATAGTGGGTTCCGGAGCAAAATTTTCTGAAGGAAGCCCGAGTATCTCATTGAACTTCTGCAGACTAACCTCATATTTAGCACCACCGATAGTGAAGGATAAGCCTGTTGGATTTGCTTTACCACCCTGAATCTCTAATGTTGAGTAAGCAGCTTGAAGGGCTTCGATATTCAGGATGGGAGAGGTGGTTAAAGCATGACTTATTATGGATGTGTTGTTGAGGGACTCAATCCAGAACTGGTAGTGAATGAATCTACCAGTTGCTCGATCAGCAGAGAGATTAACAAAGTTGGTTTTGGGAATTGTGAAATTTGGGTTTGCCATTTTAAATTTGTGTTTGAGAAAAGAAATGTTCTGAAAAGGTTTTGCAATGGAAATTTAGAGAACAAGTTCTAAATTTAAAAAAAAAAAAACGTACACTATCCCCACTAATTACCCCACGTAATTAGTGACACAATTTAAAACAAATTAACTTCCCCACTAATGACCACTTAACTCCCCACTAATGATTGACGGTTGAGTTTTAGAAAATTAAAGTGAACAGTCATTTTTGTTGTTTTAGCTATGAGAGAGAAAAACTTATATTTCGGAAAAACACAAAGCAGGGCGGTTAAGTTAAACTTTATGGATTAAACAGTAATACTCACAACTATTCCACTCAAGAACACAAAATAACTGAAGAACAAGAAAGCACGAAAC
>QRFB01001213.1:28642-70349 GCA_008931105.1 Oenanthe javanica | reverse complement strand
TTTACACAATATCTTTAATTTAAATATAATTATAAGATCCACTATCCATGCTCGAGTTTTATCGTGTACATATTAATTTCATGCTTAAGATATCTGCTTATAGTGCCATGTATATGAATATTTCGAACCTATTCATCTATATATTTTATATTAAGAGAAATATTAGAGCTCTAGAAGATATTCTGTTTATCCAATTATTTAGTTGAGATATATAGGTCCATTAATCGGACATATTTTTTAATAAATTAACTTATAGTCTTACAAATGAGTATAAAAAAATAAATCGACAATTTGAGCGGATACTCCTAAAAGAGAGGGTGTTTTCATTTTGTATTTGGAAATAATTTCGACGTTTATTTNGACAATTTGAGCGGATACTCCTAAAAGAGAGGGTGTTTTCATTTTGTATTTGGAAATAATTTCGACGTTTATTTTGAAATCCAATTAATCCTAAACATATATTATTAGTAACTGGAATCAAATTGCTTATAAAAAACACTAGAACAAAATTAGGCAACTGATTATAATTACGAAAAGATTGAACCCCAAAAGTTCGTAAACGCGCATACTTTTTGTAAAAGCAAAAACTAATTAACAGACTAAAATTGATAAATATGATTGTGTTTCATTTTAAACAAACGGAATGAAATGAAATTTACATTTTTATGTGGAATAACTAGAGAAATTTTTTAAAATTTTTGTTTCCACTTTTACTCTATTACTTATTATATAAATTACAAGGCTTTCTCCTTCCTTTTCAATGTTAATTATAAAATATTTATAGTCTCATTTTATCCATTATTTTTCCAACATTTTTTATCTCCATAGATTTTATTTTTTATTTTTTAAATTTTAATTCTTTCATATTTCATTCCCGAGTAGATACAACCTAAATATCTTTTTGAAACTTACAATTTTACCCACAGTGAAATATATGAATACAAATTCTACAAATTATTTAAGGTTTTTGCTTACAAAAATTATGTGTCACTTAGGGGGTGTTTGGTTTAGTTTATAAGTAATAAGTTACTTTTTTTAAAAAAGTATTTTCATATTTTTTTTTGAAAATTAATATTTATTTTAGAAATTTAAGACCAAATCTTATTTTCAAATTTGAAAATAAGTTAATTATTTTCAAAAAAAGTACATATATACCAATTTTTTCAGTTTATAAACTATTTATAAATCCAGATAAACGGGACCTTAATATGGTAAGTGGCTAAGCGCAAGTACAATAATCGCAAACTTGATTTTGGTTTCTCTTGGTAATTGCACTTTACGGCATGCTTGAGTGTTTCGTACGAGTACTAATGGCTAGCATTATATATATATATATATATATAATATTTTATTGCAGGTAGGTGCAATATCTTTCTATACATAAGGTTTATTTAGATAATTAATTCTGCTATACATGACTATCCTAGTTGAGCTTTAGGTTCCCACTCATATTCTTTTGAACTTTCGTAGTGATATCACAGGACATTCTGACGTGCATCCACCATTACACCTTACATGAATTTGTTTTATATGTAAAAAAATTATATTTCTTAAATTCTTGAATTTTTTTAATTTGTTATTATTTGTAATGCACCTGGGTGAACAGGTGTTTAGCTGGGTTTGATTATGTCCAATTTTAATTTTTATCAAAGTCACTGCATGCGTCAAGAAAAATAAGTTACTATTATTTTGAAACTGAGATACTCCCTTCGTCCTAAATTAGTAGTCACTTTTGGGAAAAAAATGTCTCATAATACATATCCACTATCCTATTTTCAATGTAATTTTATAGATAAATTTCTAAAAATAACCTTCAACTAGAGTATTGGTACTTGTACTAATAATTAATGAAATGAAATTATCATTCAAATATGCATCGAAACTATTTCAACTAATACAATTAATATGGATATAAATGGAAAATAATTTCTATGTTAAAATTTCTTAATATGCGTAATTTTTTGAAAAGTAACATGTATAATGGGATGGATGGAATAGTATTAGAATTTATGAAGAATTGCTAGAATTCCAAAATTATTCCCCAAAAAACTTCACAAACAACACTTATCTAATTTTAATTGGATGTCAAAACAATAAATGAAATGGATCACTCGTGCATTCATATTAACACACGAATTAAAATTTTCCATTCTGCCACATCATTACTACCACATCATTTTGGAAAAATATTTTGGGAATATTGTTCATTTTCCACACCATTCTGCCATATTAAATACATATTACTTTATACAACAAAAAAAAAAGTTACAGTCGTGACTTTTACACAAAAAACAAGTTAAAAGCTAAAAAATGCACTCATTTACGCAGAAAATAAGTTAAGGTTAAAAATATAATCTGTCTAAAGTAAATGTTGGCTATGATGCATGATCCAGTTAAAAATCACATACTATTTCCATTATCACACAGTTGACTAATACTCAGCAAATTGTGCTTCAATCCATCAACCAGTGCTACAGGTTCAATGATAACATTTTCACTTGCAATAGAGCCATATCCCAGAGTAAAATCTTTGTTGTTATCTCCAAAAGTAACTCATGAGCCAACCTTTTCTACAAACTTCGTGAGCAGGGACATATCTCCTGTCTTGTGCCTAGAACATTCGTTGTCTAGATACCAGAGATTTTTCCTCCTGTTTCCTGATTTGATGATGAACTAGCCTCTTCATCATCAGGATTGGTCACTAGTGCTAGATTGATGAATTCTTTAGAATCACTATCCTCAGTAGCCTAGTCTTTCTCTTCAGTTACAAAAGCTTTTTCCTTTAGTTTGAGAAGGTCAAAATATTTCTTTTTATAGTCAATGCCCTCATATGATTTTGTCTTCTTCTCTTATTTTGGCTTTCTGCACTCATTGGAGAAATGATCAGTCAATCCACAGTTAAAGCATTTGAATCTTGATCTGTCAACCAAATTCTTATTTTGGTTGTCATTTCTAAATTGGGATCCAGGCCTTTGAGCATTTGGATTCCTCTTGAATTTTAGCTTTTAGAAATTTCTTGACAGAAATGCAAAGTGCTCATCAATATCATCTAAATCATCCTGAGAGCATGCTTCACTTTCTTCACATTTGCTCTTTCCTTTGGATGATTCTTCAACAACATCACCAGCTATCATGATAGATCCATCTACACAACCACTTTCACTGATTCCCTTCTTGTCTTCATTTCTCTTAACCAGCAAAGCCATACTCTTTTCTTTTCTTTGACTCTTCCCAGTCTCTTCATCTTGTTGAATTTCCAACTCATATGTCTTGAGAATACCATAAAGTTTCTCAAAATTGTAGTCCTTGAAGTCATGAGATTGTCGAATAGAAACAATCATAGGTTTCCAATCTTTTGGAAGAGATCTGAGAAATTTTAGATTTATATCTCCAGTTGCATAAACTCTACCATATAGCTTTAATACATTTAACAACTTCTGAAATCTGCTATAGGTTTCATTGATGGTTTCACCACTCTTGAAATGAAAAAATTTATATTTTTGAATCAGGAGTTGCATCTTATTCTTCCTGACTTTCTCAGTTACTTCACAAAGAGTATGAAGAGTATCCCATACCTCTTTTGAAGTTTATTACATTGTTAAACATATCTTTATCTAGACCATTAAACAAAATATTCATGGCCTTTTTGTCCTTAAGCACTTCCTTTTCATCCTCTTCTGTGAACTCAGTGATGAGTTTTGGAAAATGTTTGTCAAATGCAGGAGTTCCATCAGAATTTACACATGTGACCAGTTTCATGGGAACATGAGGACCTTTTTCTATGCAATTAACATAGGAAGGGTCGAGAGAAAGTAAATGCAGGTGCATTTTAACTTTCCATGCAAAATACTCATCTTTATCCAACACTGGAATCTTTACACCTGAATCCTTTTGGCCCATACTTGATGTACTTGGAACTTTACTTTCTGTGTGTTAAAAGTTTGTTTTGATACCAATTATTATTTCCCTTTAGTACGACAAGTTTGTAGAAGGGGGTTTAATACAAACTTAAGAATTCTTACCAAATTCTTGCAGATATGAGTTTGTATTATAATAATGTTTGACAGTTTGAAGAATTAAATAAAAGATAGAACTGGATGAATTAAAAAGAATAACTTGAAAATAAATCTTTTTAAAATTACTATTGGATTGGTTTTTACACTAGTGTATATTTTTGCTTTCAAATTATCCTTGGTTTAAGAACCAAACTGCTTACAATGTTTGAAGAATTGAACTAAGATAAAGCACTACAAAATAATCCTTTTTCTCTAATGTGCTGTTCTTGTTCTTGTTTTTATCTTACATTGCTACAATGAACTGATAAACTATATATAACATCTCATTTCTACTTCTATTTTCTATCGACTAATAAAAATACATAAAATACATTATACAATGTTTACATTAAAATAAAATGTAGCTACTTTCACAGTCTTCTTAGGCCTTTGCCTTATTCTGGATAAGTCTTTGTCTTGATCTTTTCCTCGAAGATTGTGTTCCTTTGAAAGTCTTCACAGTTCTGACAGAACTGTCTTCCATTGATTTAGACTTCTGCAAAGATCCCTTTCATTTGCCTTTAATTGTTTTGGGAAACTTTGATCAACTGATAAATACTGTGAAACTTATCAGTTGAGTCTTCTTTGCTTATCCATCGATGGATAAGTTATCCATTGGTTAATTGGCTCCTTTTATTTCCTCAAACTCAACTTGGTTGTTTTAAAAGCTATCATAACACAAAAGATTATTAAAAGTAAAAGTAAATACTTGAACCTTGAAAGCTCAAACATAAAAGATAAGAACAAGATGTAAATTAAAGATGAAAATAAGTAAATATAAAAGGTATGTGAATCAAACCCAATAATAGAATTGATATCTAGTTAGGAGCTCAACCACAAAATATAAAAAAGAAAAGTAGATTTAAAAAGAAAGAAGATAAGATGCAAGTAGAAAGAGCAACTAAGATCTACAATCTAGAATCAAGAACCAACAATAACAAAGTTAAAGATCTAAAATCATTAAACCCACATTTAAAATAGAGATTTAAAGGACTCATGACAAGATAATAAAAAGTAAAACTAAGGAGTAAAGTAGAGAGATGAAGTAAACTAGATCTAGAATATTAATCTAAAAGGGCTCCTTTCATTTCCCAAGTATACAACTTGTGGTACTTAGAAAGATATCATAGCCATAAATTTAAAAAAGATAAAATAGAGACTAACATAAAAGAAACTAAGACTTTTAAAATATGAATATGGAGACTAGTATAAAATAAAATAAAGACTTGCATTAATATGAAAAGTGTTTACAATATTTGACAGAGCTAAAACTAGATCTAGAAAATTAAAAGAGAGACTACTACTAAAATTAGGGTAAAACTAAAGATGAGAATACAATGAGAAAAGAGGAGTTTTTATAGGACAAAATTAGGGTATTGGGTAAATCCTTGCCCTTCATCTCTATCCATCCATTTATCCTTTGTTTTGACTCCAAGTATAGCTTGATGGCTTGAAAAAGGCTTGATGGCTTGGCTCAAATTTACTTCTTTTTCTTTCTTGCTCTTTTCTCTCATTTTCTTCTTTTTTTTTCTTTTTTTCTTATTATTTAATCAAATATCTACAAAATCATGAAAATGCATCAAATTAGTTAATTAAAAATACTAAATCAAACACTAAATAGGTATAAAAATATGCAAAAATATGCATTAATCATGTATCAATGGATATTTGAGCATCCATCGATTCCATTATCCATTGGTTGTCTTTTATCCATTGATTGCCTTGATGCTTTTATCCGTTGATGGAGATCCATTGATTTGAATTTTGTTACCCTTTTATCCATCGATTAATCATCTATATCCATTGACTCCTTTATCCGTTGATCACTTCATTTGATAGAATTCTGACTTAGAATATTTACACTTTGTCAGCCATTCTTCACATTTGTTGATGAGCTATCAATTGAAGTCAATGAACATTAGTTGATTAGATGATGACATCCATCGACATATTACAATCAATTGATAACAAAAAAGAATTCTAAATCACTGTTACAATTTATTTTATCAGTTGATTAACAACAACTTCAACTGATAAATAGTTTCCTAGTCAATGAATATTATAGATCACATATTCATTGATCAGTTACAAAACTAATATCAAAATTACAATTTTAGGTAATTTGTTATCTTCATACAACATGATTCCTAACAGTAAAATGTCACTACATTTAAAAATTATGAAGGATTATCATAAACCAAAATAATGACTCAATTAGGTACGGAGAAGATGATATACCAGGGCAGTGCTAGATTAGCAAAAAAGTTACTCCATCCGTCCCTATTTACATGTCCATTTTGATTTTTGGAGTCAAATTAACTAATTTTTGACTGAAATTTAAAAATTATTCATTTATAATTTCAAAAAACTAAAAAATACATTTTAAAGTAGATCATATATATTTTTAATAATATAAAATTTTAATTTTTTCAATTATATAATATATAATTTTTTCAATTATATATAAATTTTAAATTATATATTTTTTCAATATAAAATTTGACTGCATAAAAAGCAAACTGGACATATAAATAAGGACCAAAAGAAGTATATCCATATATGAAGAATCTGATTAATGGGAGATGCATTATAGTTTAATTATGGTTTATCATATTGAAACTCATATTAATGGAGGGATGACTTAGAAAATGTTTTCTTAACTGACATAATTGCTGTAATTTCTTTTTAACATTGAGTGGGAACTTAGGCATATTAAAATTCTCTTTGGTTTTTAATTATGTTAATAGAAAAGGTGTTAATTATATTTTGACCCTTCTCTTCGGCCCTTTTACACTGCGTGAGTAAAGATTAAGATATCGATCAAATTGTAGCTGATTGAATTTCTGTAATTATCGATCTATTTGCACGCTTAATTTGTCTTATCCAATAATCTAATGCAGTTAATTAGTATGACTGGTTGCATGTTATGTGCTTGACCGACGAGATATAATTAACAACCAATAAGATATAACGATACCATTATACGCCTACTCACTCGACCTAAATCTCTCACTTTAATATATTATATATTGAAGAAGTATGCTACCAATGTGATTTTTTTGAAAATAAAAAGTTAAAGTAAATATGATTTTTTTTTTGACTATTTTGGTTTATAGCCTTACAAATGAGTATCTGTTCTAAAGAAATTTTCGGGATGAGACAGGGTCGAACCCAGGACGACAGAGGATAAGTCATCAACCACTTGAGCTATCTAACAGTGCTTAATATGAAAATTATTTGATACAGTACCTTTTGCATTTACCTGCGCAACAATAAATTTCAAAGAATATAATATTGGGGACTGAAAAATGTTGTACATGTTATTTTTTCAGAAAAAACGATTTTGGCCTAAAAACTGTTATCTCAGAAAACATGTTCCCATTTTTTTGGATAGCTGGTTTTCAACTTTTGGAGGAAGTAATTACAAGTTTTATCATCAAATATCTCCAAAAACATTATTTTATATATTATATCCGAAAATATGGAAAAAAAGAGAGTACCAAACAGTCATCCGATTTTCCTGACATGCAGCATTTTTTCCATCGTCACTTTTTTCCACAGTACGACAGTTTTCAACAGCAATCTCAAACCGACCCTGAGCCTCTCAAGCAATTATAAGTCGAAAAATACATATAATTTTTATCTTATGAGTATTTATTTAAATAAATTAAACGAACTCTAAAAATATTCGACAAAATGTTATGCCATGGGTTTAAGGTTGAAAAATGGGTAATCCTTTTTCCTTTTTAATATTTTTTAATATTTTTCTTTATGCATATTAAAATATATTTTTTGACACAATTATGATTATTATATGTATTTTTTTATAAATTCAAATATTAATTATATATTTTGGTTTATCTAGTAAATTAGTTAGATGAGAATGGTTAAAAAACAAATCTAAGTATATATGTCCAGCAAGTGCATTGCGCATGAACACAACCATCTACACTATATTATTATAAATGAAAGATTAAAAAGTTTGGTCGGTCGGTGCTGGGTCACAGACCTAAAAACTATACATGTTGATATAACCGGGCTCCTCACATAAGCTTGTAGATTAATATATTACAATTATGAAATCATCGAGAAAACAGCCCTAATCAAGGGAATGAACGAACATAATCCCATCCAATTAAACGCTAATAATCCTCCAACATCAAATAAACAAGGAGCCTTAAAAAAAGGACATGATCCACTTGCCACAACCCCAAGGAACCAACATCCAACCTCATGCAATTACAGCCCTTAAAAACCTAATAATTAGAAAAATGGTGGGATTGTGCGTGTATATTAGTTGTAAAATTTTAAAGGGCAGGCCGGGCACCAGTGGTTCTCCAGTATATTTCTCCAACGTCACCCACACTCAAAAGCAAGTAAAGTAACCTTACGTCTGGATCTCTGAGTCATCAAATCCCCACTTACCCACCTTAAATCCTTAATTAATTAATTAATTAATTTTTTAATGTTTAATTTCTAATTTGTTTTTATGCGGTCGTACCGTGCAAAACACAACTTTCCAACAGTTCATCCATATGAATTATGCTTATTTTACACAGGTTGATATTACTGGATCTAGCGTAGCAACTAACTTTTTTTACCCTTACAATTACATAGCTAGCCTACATCTGCAATGGAAATCGAATCAACTTCACCATACTACAAATTTTATTCTATCGAGTTGAAATAAAACCAAGCTAGATTAGCTAGTTGCCTAGTTGAGTTTATTCAGAGTCTTTTCAATCATACTTAGATTTTGAGTTAGAATTACACGAAATTTAAGTTTTCAAATTCTATACATAACATGCGTATACGAGTGTAATTCGAGCAGAGCCGGGTATCTAATAAATGGGTTCAAGTATTTTTAAACGAGTTGAGCAGTTGGTTAAATGAGTTCAAACCTTTGACCGAACATAAACGAGCTGAGTCCAGTTTATTTCCGAGTTAATCGAGTCGAGTTTAAATGAGACGAGCCGGGAATACTCAACAGCTCATCAATTATAAAAATTAAAAATAATAATTAATAAAAAATTAAAAACAAATTATTTATAATATTGAATGAGCTCAAATTCGGGTCGAGTCGGATTTTCAAGTTCGAGCCGAGTTTTAATCGGATTCAACACAGACTCAGACTTCACTTGTTTAACTAAATGAGTTCTAACATTCGTATATGAGCTCGAACCGAGTCTTTTTAAATGAGTTCGAGCTTTGCATGCCAAACACAACACAGTTATATAACAATATAAGATAAAACAACACAATATTATACGTATTATTTATTTGATACTCTAGAAAATATGAACATATAAGAACTATAATTTTAGTGCATTGTTCCCAGGTTACTATTACCCACAAGCCAGGCAACAATCTTGTTAGTAGTATCCACTGTGGCTTTCCACCAACAATCACACTTAAATAGAACTCATATGTATGCAATTTGTGTAAATAGTACAGTCACGTTTCCGGATTCGGAATATCCTTGTTGCACCCAAAAGAATAAACCTTTTGCATATCCCGAGGTGGGATCTGCTAGCTTCACTAACATGAATCGGATCTTCATAGATAAACTCTGTTAAGGTTTCACCACTGTACATATACAGTATTGTAGTATATATTTGATTGTCTTTTAAGGACCTCAGAGGCTGTTTGGCTCCTCAATGCCTTTAGTTTTACGAAAAAAGATGTGTTTGTGTAATATGTACTCCCTCCATCACACAATAAGTATTTTTTTTAATTTTTGTGCGGTGAAATTAACCCAACTTTGACCCATATTAGCTACGGAAATTGGTCGCAGATATATGTTTTTGTCATTTTTTGTATTGTTAATAACCAAGTCTAATTGATTTACGATCTGAGAGTCACACAACAGATGCTATGAAGCTAGAGTTGAAGGAGATGAGGGAGATGATACAATGAATCTCAGGTGTACCAAAGCCGTTGGAAAAGGCTACGCCGACGAGCTATGCGGATTCACCCTTCACTGATGATATTGCCTTGGTAGAGATTCCGAAACGATTTTGCGTACCACACATGAGGTTGTAAGATGGTGAGACTAACCCACAAGAACACATTGCTCAGTATAAACAATGAATGTTTACGGTACCAATTTCCAAAGGGTTGAGGGAACCTTGTATCTGCAAGGGATTTGGTTCGACACTGACAGGACATGCCCTTCAATGGTTTGTCGGACTGTCAAATGGAACCATATCGTCATTTGCGGACTTCGTCGACGCATTCAACCTATAATTTGCTAGTAGCAGACGATTTGAGAAGACGACGAGTGACTTATAACAAATTGTTCAAAGGTATAGAGAGCCTTTGAGAGAATACTTCTCCAGATTCAACAGAGAGAAGGTGACAATAACAAATTGTGACATACCGATGGCTATTGAAGCCTTCCGTCAAGGGCTAGTAAGGGATACACAATTGTATGACGAGCTGACGAAATACCCGTGTAGGACCATGGACGACGTACAAGCCAAGACTATGGCCCAATTCAGGTTCGAAGAGGACAGGAAAGATGATGAGGAGAACTATTATCGTCCTAATAGAAAAGTTATTACGACAAAAACACGAGACTACAGGCCTTATTCAAGGAACAATCGTGAGGATGCACATGTCAGTGTTGCAAATGAATGTCAGATTGGAGAAAGGACTTAAATCTTCAACCGAAGTTTGACAATTACGGGTTCAATATTAGCCCGTCAGCTTTGGTAATAGAATTTAAGAAATTGGGGAACGCTGACAACTGACCGTCAAAGTCAAACAAGCATAAGGTGAATTTGAAGTCAAAGATGTGGTGTGATTTCCATGGTGATTATGGTCATAGAGCATATGATTGTGTGGCATTAAGAAAAGAAATTCAAATACTCGTCAAGAAGGGCTATTTGACAGAATACATGATGGGAAAAAGCAGGGATAGAGAGTCGTGCCACCAAGACAACCTCCTCATACGCCACAACACAAAGTTGTTAACTTTATAGCTAGGAGATCTGAGGTATGTAGAGTTACGTATTCACAAGTAAAGAGGGCAACAAGAGAACATGGAATGAGGGTCATGTGATCAGACATCATGGAAAGAAAGTTGCCAATAATTCAGTTCAACGAGTTAGACAAGAAGCACGTGACGGAGCCACAACACGATAATCTAGTCATCTCACTGGCCATTAGAAATTGTCTTACCAAAAGAATCTTGGTAGATAATGGTAGTGCAGTGAATATTATGATATTAGATGCATTACGAGAGATGGGCTTGAATGAACACGACATGACGAAGAAGTGTACTGTACTCGTCGGGTTCAGTGGCGAGACTAAAACGACAGTTGGTGAAATTTTTTTACCTACGTATGCTCAAGGGGTGAATTTATTGCAGAAATTTCTCATTATTGATTGTCAATTAATCTACAACATAATCCTTAGAAGGTCGTGTATACACGACTTAAAAGTTATCCCATCGACATATCACCAAGTAATAAAATTCCCCACACCTTGGGGAGTCCAACTGATTTGAGGAGATCAGATTCAAGCAAGATAGAGTTACAAGACATGCTTGAGACCAACTATTCAACACAAATGGAAGGATGCTCCTCAAGTTATAAGTGCAGACATAGAAAAAATGAAGGATGTGAGTTTGTCGACGGGAGAAAAGAAAGTGTTAATGGGACAGGATATACCACCGGAGGTCGAAGCCAATTTAGTTGAGTTCTTGACAGAATGTCTAGATGCTTTTGTATGGGAGCACGATGACAAAACAGGCATCAATGAAGAAGTCATCACCCATAAACTAAATATTGACCCAAACTATGTACCCATCCAGCAGAAGAGAAGAAAATTTATGCCCGACAAGAATCAAATTATCAACGATGAAGTCGGTAGACTCTTGAAGGCTGGGATGATTCGAGAAGTGGACTACCCAGAATGGTTGGCAAATGTGGTAATTGTTCAAAAGAAGAATGGGAAGTGGAGAGTATGCATCGATTACACGGATCTAAATAAGACATGTCCAAAGAACCCGTATCCATTGCCACACATAGATGCAATGGTTGACGTAACAGCTGGACATGAGTTGGTGACATTCTTAGACTGTCAAATAGGTTTAATTAGATTAAGATGCACTCGTCAGATGCTGAGAAGACACCTTTGTGACCGATAGGGGGATATACTGCTACTTGGCAATGCCCTTTGGCTTGAGGAATGCAGGTGCGACCTTCCAAGGCCTGGTCAACAAGATGTTCAAGGAATAAGTAGGTAAAATGATGGAAGTCTACATTGATGATATGGTGGTAAAGTTGAAGTGCGCGTCAGAACACGTCAGGGACTTGACAATAACATTTAACATGAAGCTCAATCCGTCAAAATTCAACTTTGTAGTAACGTCAGAGAAGTTTTTAAGGCATATGGTGACAAGAAAAGGAATAAAAGCCAGCCCGGAATAAATAAAGGCAATATTCGAATTGACATCACCGACATCTATTAAGGAAGTAAAAAAATTGACAGGGCGAATGGCCGCCTTGAACAGATTTATTTCAAGGTCATCAGACAGGTGCAAGTTATTCTACGACGTTTTGAGGAAAAATAAGGGGTTCTGTTGGATGGAAAAGCACGAAGAAGCATTGAAGCAATTAAAACAATACTTGATGACAACCCCACTGTTGTCAAAAGCAGTACTTGGAGAGATGTTATTTGTATACATATCAGTCATGGAGCAAGAAGTTAGTGGAGTTTTGGTAAGAGTAGAGAATAACATACAGTCACCAATATACTACGTCAGTAAAAGCTTGGTCGACGTTGAGCAAAGATACTCGTGACTAGAGAAGCCTGTGTTGGCTTTAGCTGTCACGTCAATCAAATTACGATATTATTTCGAAGCCCACAAGATATGCGTCAGGACAAACTATTCATTGAAGATGGTGTTGAGAAGACCAGAACTAACGGGTAGGATGGCTAAGTGATCTGTTAGCCTAAGCATGTATGACATAGTCTATGAACCTCGTACGGCTATCAAATCACAAGTTTTAGCTGACTTTATGGCTGATTTCAGCCCAATTTAGTTGACAAAATCTAACGATGAGTTATAATTAATGATGTCAGAAGCGAGGACTGGCCATTGGATAATATACACCGACAGGGAATCAAATGTCAATGACACGTATCTGGGACTTGTGCTTAAATCGCCGATATCATAGTACATTCAATATGTTGTGATTTCAAAGCCACTAATAACGAGGCAGAATATGAGGCATTGATTATTAGTCTAACGACGATAAAGAAATTGAAGATAAGCCATATTGAGGTATGTTGTGATTCCCTATTAATTATCAATCATGTAAATGGGTCTTACGAGGCTAGGGACCAGAAGATGTCAACATATCTAGGAATCATCAAGGAGATACAAGAAGGTTTTGCAAGTTTCAACATTTGTCAAGTTCCAAGGGAAACGAATACACAAGCTGACGCCCTGGCAGGACTAGGTGTCGTCTTTCAACGCATGAGCTTGACGACTATAACCATTATACACATCTTGAAGTCAGCTACGGAAAGGGGTGAAGAATCAAAAGGTGTAATGATTCTGGAAGACTTGACTGACGGTCAACCTGTTCGATTGATGAGTTGGACTACTAACATAAAGGAATAATTGTCGAATAATACTCAAAAAAGCAACGACAATGAGGCAAAATGACTCAAAATGAGAGTGTCAAGATTTCTACTAATAGATGGAGTGTTGTCCAAAATTTCTACTACTGGTTTACTACAAAGATGTTTGGAGGACGAAGAAGCCTGACAGGTACTAAAAGACGTACTTGAAGGTGATTGTGGAAATCATTCCAGAGGCAGAAGTTTATCATATAAAGTACTACATATTGGTTATTATTGGCCAACTTTCTGGCAAGATGCTATTGATTATATCAAAAGGTGTGATTCCTGTCAAAGGCATGCCCCGTCCTACATCAGCCGTCAAAGTACTTACACCCATCGATTCCATTGTGGCCATTTATGAAGTGGGGGATGGACATCGTGGGGAAAATACCACCATCGCCAAGTCAGAAAGTACTCATGTTGGTCATGACAGATTATTTCTCTATGTGGATAGAGGCAGAAGCATTCCGACAGGTTAAGTCAAAGGAGGTAATATCTTTTATCAAGCATAATATTTTGTGCAAGTTTGGCATGCCATCTGAGATTGTTTGTGATAACTGCTCATAATTCATAAGTGAAAAGACGAAGTCCTTTTGTCGTTAGGGGAACATAACGCTGACGAAGTTGACACCAAGGTATCTACAGGCCAATGGTCAAGCTGAGTCGAGCAACAAGATCATTATCAATAACCTCAAAAAGAGACTGACTATTCACAAATGATGATGGGATGAAGAGCTACCATTGACCCTATGAATTGATAGAACAACTCCAAAGACGTCGACGGGTTAAACTCCATTTGCATTGGTGTATGGGACTGAATCTGTATTTCCAACGGAAATTATGATTCCGACAGCTCGTTATGGACTAGCAACAGTGGAAAGCAACGAAAATGAACTCGTCCATGACTTGGACACAGTCGACGAGATGAGTGACATGGCTAAGATACGTATGGCCTCTTATCAACAAAGGGTAGCGAATGCTTACAACAAAAATGTCCACATAAGGAATTTCAATAAGGGGATCTTGTCCTTAGAAAGATCTTTCAAAACACAATGGACATCGATGCTGGTAAATTCACTGACGCATGGGAAGGGCCCTATATGATCGATATAGTCGTCGAATGAAGAGCGTATAGGTTGTCGGCACTAGAAGGAGTGCAGATTCTGAGGTGCTGGAATGCTCGTCATTTGAAGACGTATCATTTATAATTTCATCTCAGGTCTTTATGTCTTAGTTTGCTTTTTCATATTATAAGTCGTTAGGACGTGTAGAATACTTGGACGACTAGTTTATTTTGCTACTTGATTCATGTTTTGAATTGTTTCTTTGGTTTTGACTTTTCTTAAATAAATTGCATGATATGCCTTGATTCTAGAAGTATGCTTGATATATGTGATATATGTTGTGCTTACTTATGAATGATTGGTAATTTTATATTTATGAATGCTTTAATTTACGCACTTCAACATCTAGTTTATGCTTTGGAATATTATCTAGACACCTAAATTTTTATCACGCATCAGTGCTTAAATTTTTATCATGATGTGCACACATTACGAAAATATACATGGTAACTAGAGGTATAGTATCACGATATTATCAATATTAGACTAATCACCCATGACGAATAAATTCAAAAGGCCCCGTACGTTAAATACGAAACCAATAAAAAGAGAAACAAAATTAATTCTATTAAGTAATAATTTTTTGCATTCTCCACACTAAAACCAAAAACCATGAATAAATAAGTTAGTTTCAAGAGGGGAAGACCTCTTAACTACTTAACGTTGTGCATGCACTTACGTAAGAAAAACAATACTGACGATTGATGCAACGAATTGACGAACCAATGAATAAACAACTTAACAAATGTATGACAATATTATCACATTAAACACATTAACAAATATACGTACATGACGATTTAACAGAAATTATAAATAACCTAACATGATTAATCTTCTTCCACATACATATTAGTTATATAAATCTTATTTGTCAAGCCAACTATTGACTCGTCGAGTTGAAGCTACAAATTAAAAGGTTACATGTAAGAACCTGTCGAGAATATATATATAAAAAACTTATATAGATACGTGTGGAAAGGTATTCCACAAATTACTACAAAACAATGAAATATGACAAGGTATATGCGATGATTAATCATAAATTAAAGGCTGGCAACACAAGTGAAAGACGACAGATAAACCGACAAGAGCAATGTGACATAAAAAATGTCTATTAGAAATTCCTAACATTAAGAATGGTAAATCCAACAGCCCCCGCCATGAATGACGAAATAGGGACTAATATCCAAATCAAAAACGCAAAAACCAATATCAAAAGGAAACAATTTGACAAAGTTTAGAAATAAAGAGTAGTAAATAAAATGAAAAATGACAAAGGGAAATAACCAACTACTCATTGTCACTCTCATTGTCGTCCTGAACATTCCTTGCAATCGTAGAAGAGCCACTAATTGCTGTAACACATTCATCATCACCAAGGTTGACAGGATCATCCAGATATGCTTCATTATAAATCCTGATAGCATCGTCAATGTCTTTGTCACCCCCATTCCCCATGACGAAACTCTAACATAGTTTCAACGCGAGACTTCAAAATACCTTGAGTAAGTGTATCTTTAGTCTCCTGCACGAACGTACCTTCAGTTTCTTCAACTTTAGTAGCGAAAACGATGAGCTCATTGTGCATGTCATTCATCTCTTTATGGACCATAAACATTTGTTCTTGCAACACGCAAATCTTCTCCTCGCAACTGGAATGTTCTAACTTCAACTCAGCCATTTCATTAGAAAACTTGCGGTACGTAGCATGCGACAGCAGCATGGCTTAAAATTCCTATAACAAGAATAAAAGAAAGACTACAATATGTTCACCAGGAGTAAAACAAAAGAAAAACAAGTATAAGGTACAAGAGTTAAGCAAAACTTACGTGAAAAGAGTGTCCAACAGCCTCAACCATCACTTGGTCAACAGTCTTAGAACCATGACCATTAACTGCCTCAGGCAACAGAAAGGGGGGCAACATATGAATCAATGATCTACGCTCAGCATTGACACTATACCTATAGAGATTAGGCCATTGTCAGTCGTCAACAGCTATCTCAGATGTGGCGTCCATCACAGGAGGATGAGGTGGTGGAACTACCACTTTGGCTTTCTTCGATTGGGGTATGATTAACTGGATATTCTACGAGAACTCTTAGGAGTTTCACTCCCCGATTCACGTGCACGCTTTACAAACAACTCATTTCCTAACATCTCAAGAACACGGATAACGGGATGCTTGTACTCTGCATCATGAATTAGAAAAAGAGTCAGTATGATGAAAATAAAAAGTAGTACTAGTGACAAATGAAATATACCTTTGATGTTTTGATGACAAGAATTGGCCATCCTCTCAGTTTCAGGAGTACCAGCTGAGTTAAATGAAATATCATCAATTTGATTATCCAAAGGTGCGATAACAACTCCTTTGCCCTTATCTCTCATACAGCAGTGCTCCTAGTAGCCCTATATAGGGACTTAAAACCACCAACATCTTTTCCAATAGCAGACTTGGTGAGCAGCTTGATAGTGAAAGCTGCTTTGTCAACAAGAGCAGAATGTTGAATTGGACGATCCATACAATTTGGCCAAACTTTGTGACCCAAAGGCAATTCCAAGATTTCACCAACTATCTTAGCAACCTTGACATCATCAATAGCCGACTCAGCACTATAATCTAAAAAAAAGTGCAACCCAAATAACGTATATTTCAACAATGTGGAGAAAAATAACTAACGAATTGTATCAAGTGTAAAAGACACAGACGTCTACAAATCATGATCACAATAATGACATGGACAACAGAAAACATATAAAAACAAACGATGTGAAGTATAGTGTGAACTTGATTTAGTAATACGACAAGGAATGAATAACAATGTATGAGTACGGTTATAAGTGGAAATACGTCATACACGTGGTATCGTAACAAAAGTCAGAGTTGAATCAAAATAAAAGTACGACATAAACTAGCAAGGTAATAGTAATTACCATATCTGTTCCATTCTTCACTGAGGTAGGCAGTATGGTCCCCGAGTGATGCTTTCTCGACATAAAAGAAATCATTCTTCCAGCCACGATCATACATGTAATCCAAGTTCAAGATCAATGATGTTCTCGTTTTACGACCAACCAACTCATAAAGACCATCATTAAACTTCTTTGGCTGGTAAGAGTATGTAATGACCGAGAGATCAATTCCGAGTTTGTGTTTGTCCTCGATAACATCCAAAGAATCCAAAATCCTCCATGCTGAAGGCATCACTTGAGATAGGGAAATATGCAGAGACCTTACAAAATTAGTGAAAAGCTTAGTAAATGGAAAAGACATACCAATTTTGAATGGGTAATTGTAAAAACAAATCCATCCAAGAGCATAGAAGTCGGCAAAAATCCCTTTGTCGGGAACGATAAGCATCATGTTAGGGCCCGACTTGAACAGCAGAGACGTGTCAACAACACTATCAGATGGCATTGAACTAGAATGGGTGCTTTTGAAGTCAAGAAAACCATTCGCCGTCCATCTCGGATTTCCCGTCGCAGCAACTTCAACGGGTTTGCTATCGTTTTTGTTTCCCTTTTTCGCCATTAAATGATTACGGGTTTGAAGGGGATAGTAAATTAGAAAAAGTAACGGGTTTGATTAAATCCCTAATTGATGGGTGGTTTAAATAGAGGAAAAACGAAGTGTTTGGGTGAGTTCAAAATACATATATGATATGTATGCATGCAAAGGAGTAGTGGAAGACCAGTATAATTCCCGAAGAATAATATCATTAGGCAGTTGGGACTCTTACCCCAATAAGATTAGGAACTATTGTTTTAACCAAATGTAACAAGTATTATTTTGTATTGACATTTGGTAACATAGTTGCCGACTAGATGGACGAGCTGACAAGTAAACATTATTTGGACGAGATGACGAGTTATTTAATTACGTTTACTAACATTATTCATTAAATAATTCAATATTAGTTGAATTATCTAATTAAACATATATAATTATCAATCAAGGCCCATTAAAATAGGAACTGTTAGGAGCTGACAAGTAGATCAATTCTCTACGGGTATAACCTGAAGCACTCGACGACTGAAATTCAAGGAAATGATAAGAGTCCTTACTCAACTATATTTCAAATACATGGAAAGATAAAATGGTGATTCCTAAAATTGAGGAACGTGATCAATATCTTCTAGCATGGAAATAAGATCGTAGGAGGCTACAAAATCAGATATAAATATAATCATTATCAGATAAGGAAAGGAAGATTGAATTCAACCACAATTTTTTACACACAATTGTTATTTCCCAGAAAAATGTCAATATGATTTATAGAGGGGGTTGAATACAAATCACCAAAACCTTTTTTTTGTATTTTAATGTTTGTTCTTTTGGTTTGAGTGTTTAAGAAAATATATAAATGAACAAGTGAAATTGAAAATTAAATTGACCAAAGATATTTAAAATTATTGATGGATTGGTTTTTCGATCAGTGTATATTTTTGCTCAAATTATCTAAGTTAATAAAACTCAGCTACATTTATACAAGGTTAGAAAATAAATCAACTGTTCTTACAAAGTGCGCTAAGGCTTAAAAGTTGATTCAAGAAATATTGTCTAACTTGTATATATTTGTCTAACAATGCTACCACACTTGTTTATATACTACAAGTGTGTTTATAATTCCCAGAAAGAGTATAAAATAATTAATCTAAACTAGGATTGTTTCTGATTTATCTTTCCTGTTTGCCTTTTTCCATTCTGGGAAAAGTCTTCAGTCTTGGAAAGACAGCTTCAACTTGAGTCTTCACAATTATCATAGACTATCTTCTATGGGTGTGCTTTTGTCTGTCAACTTGTCAACTTGTGTTATCTCAATCAATTGATAATTTACTGTTAAGCATATCAATTGATTCTTCTTTTTATCTATCAACGGATATTCTTCTTTGATTGATCTTTATATCCATTGATTGATAAATGATAACTTATTGATTGATAGATGTTATCAATCGATATATCAATCGATGGGTCTTCATATCAGTTGATGGCCTTCAATACTTGACTTGGCTTCTTCAATTGATCTTCTATCCATTGATGCTTCAATATCAACTGATCATCATTCACTTGTATAATTTCATGTCTTCAAATAATTAAAATTAGGCAGTCTAAGTTACACATCAGTTGATGACCTATATCAATCGACTCTAACATAAATTGATAAGAATAATACAATTGACTTACACCTTATTGATTGAAATAGACTAAGTACACCTATGCTACAATCCAAATTATCAGTTGATTCTCATAAACATTTCAACTGATAAATGGTTTCCTGATAAATTGATATTTATAATTTTCATATCAATTAATCAGTTACATCAATTAAAATTTCTATGATTCTAATATTAAAGGTATCATCAAATTATATGTAGATTCCTAACAACCTCCCCCTATTTGTGTCTGTGACATGAACAGGCACAAATCTACTTGATGATAACAAAACCCTTAATTATTTTCCTTCAGATAGAATCAAGAAACTTAAATAGCACTTTGAATTTTGGAAGTACTAGTTGATGACTAATTTCTGCAAACAGCTCTAATGTCTTCATGATCTCCATAATCCAATTACCTCTTCTTCTTTCTCTTTTCAGCATTTTCCTTTAGTTGTCTCATGAAGGAACTCCTCAGTATTGCTTCATCTCTATCAGTCTCTCCAAGTTGCCTCATTAGGTAGTGAATTTCTTTATCTATAATTTTGTCCAGATATTTGCAGATATCAAAGAACTTTTTGTTGCCCTCCACATTTGTAAAATTCATGGCATATTTTGACTCCAACACCACCTTCTTGACTTGAGACTTCCATAGCTTAAGGGGTGAATCAGGTTCAGTTTCTGCCTTTGATTTGATCTCCTTAGCTTTGAGATTTGATGTTGAATTTCCTGAGTAATTATTGAATTGAGTTTGTACTTTCTGTTTTAGTAGATGTAGAATATTCTTCAGGACACAGTAGCATTGCTTCATTATCACCTTCATTGAGTAAGTGATTTTTGCTCCATTCTCATATTACATCCTCATTTATTCTTCTTGGTTAGAGGTTGCACGGTGAGTTCTTACTCCTATCAACCCTTTTTCACTTACCACTGGTATCCCTTTCATGTCATATCCTTCAATTGTCACCACCTCCTTGATTTCTTCTTGTTTCTTAAGTAGAACTTGACTATTTCTTAGCCATGGCTATTTTCCTCTTTTTCATTAGTGGTTATTCTGCTAATTGATCTTCCATATTCCATTAAATTTCCATTTGCCTATCAATTTCTTGATTCTCCTTTTCTCTTCTTGCAACATCTGACATTCCTGAGGAAATGGCTCCTTGAAGAAGCTTCTGGCCAACTGGCTTCTTCTTTTCCTTTTCTTCTTCAATCATTATGGCTTTACCCTTTTTCTTCTCTTCAAGGGCTTCAAGATCAATTAGAAAGGCTTCTGCATTTGAATTGCTTTCTTTGGCAGTGTTCTTTGCATTTTCATTTACCATTCTTGTCTGAGCAATGAACTCATCCAAGTTTCCTTTTTCTGCTGCCTTTGTCACCAACTCAGTGCTCTTCTTTAGATCTTCAATTCTTTTCATTTCCCTCTCAATCATTTCTTGAGTTTCTCTTTCCCTAGAAATTCTTTTAGCTTCTAGTTCATCTTCAAACTTCTTCAAATATTTCTTTTTCTGTTCTAAGTCATTTTTGGGTGACTTAGATGACTTTGAAGATTGTTTATTCATGTTGCTCCAATTTTTAGTAACCCCATTTGTTGAAATACCACCAATGCCACTTGTTTTACCAGCACCAGAACCACCAACACCACTTGGATTCTTTGAGCAACGTATCCTTGATTTGAGCCATAGTATTCATTAGAAGCTTCTCATCCAACCTTTTTTCCAATGTATCCTTGTTAGAAGTGATAGATCCATTGTTTTCCCAGTTACACAAGTAGAAGGGGGGGTTGAATACTTGTGTGCTTTTTCTGCCTGATTAAAATCAACTCAATATATATTAAAGATTTGAATTAAAAACAAAGATGAAACACAAAGATATGAATAACAATTGTTTGTTTTATTGATGTATAAAAACAAACTCTCCTAAGGTGTACACAAACCCTAGCAGCTTCTCTGTGTATTTCACAGCAACTCTCTCTATCTCTATGCTCTCAAAAATTTCGACTTATTTGACACTTTTTAATTAGGTTACATAGAGTCTTTTTATAGAGAGCTACATATCAACTAATAACAGAAACACAAATTACAATAGGAATGAAATTCCTAATTATTAGATGACAATTTCCTTCTTCAATTCTCCTTCCTTCCCATAGCATATCTGCAATATCTTTTACTTTATCTTCGAAGACTTCCCATATCTGTGATCATCTTCCAAATTCAGCTTTGACTTCATAAACTCTGAAATCTTCAGACTCTTCCAGACTATAGACTCTGATCATTTGTAGACTCTGACAACTTGTAGACTCCGATAGTCTATAGACTCTGATCACCTCCCAAACTCTGATCTTCATCTAGACTCTAGTTTCACTTTTTACAGCAAATCTTCTCAGTACAAGAATGTTGACTAACTAGACTCTGATTATAAAATTTCAGAGACTAGAAAGACTTATTACAAATAAGCTATGCTAAATCTTTACATCATCAAATGAATAAATTCCTAATATCCCTTGATAATCTCCAATTCTCTCTTCACTCATCTCACTGTGATCTTTTGAATCTTTAACGACTCCTTCATACAGTTGAAAATTCTCCTTTGAATGGGATCTTCAATTTCTACTTCCATCATTGCTCTCCTATATTGAGAAAGAATCTCAGTCTCAGCAGCTTCTAAAGAACCATCAATGGTACTCATACATGGCTCTTCATCAGAATCATCTTCTAACTCTTCAGGTGCCATATAACATGTATCTGTTTTATTGGCAATGTTTTCCTTCAGATTCCTAGTCCTTTGCTTAATGTGCTCAACTTCTAGAATTTTCTCTTCATTTCTGTTGGATGAAGTATCTAAATCCTGATATCTTGGATCAGGATGAATAAAGTTACTTGGATCCAATTATCCAGCATCACCCTTTACATCTTCATTTTCTTTATTAACTTCACTCTCACTTGCTTCTGCATTAAGGACTCCCCCTATCTCCTTTACTACTTCCTCCTCTGACATTAACTCATTCTCCAAATCATGTGCATATAACAGACTTATTTTATCTCTCTCACTCATCTCTCTATTTTGCATCAAGATCTCATCCTGAAATCTCACATCTCCCTCACTCATATTATGTGCACCTTTTAAGGTGGACCCCTCATGTGTTTTACTCTCATTCTTGGAAGAAATAGGAATGTCCTCACTCACTCCCTCTCCTGTTTCCAGGTTGCAATCCTACCTCTCATAAGGTGTACATAAACCCTAGCAGCTTCTCTGTGTATTTCACAGTAACTCTCTCTATCTCTAAGCTCTCAAAAACTTTGCCTTATTTCACACTTTTTAATTAGGTTACATAAAATCTTTTTATAGAGAGCTACCTATCAACTAATAACAGAAACACAAATTACAATAGGAATGAAATTCCTAATTATTAGCTGACAGTTTCCTTCTTCAATTCCCCTTCCTTCCCATAGCATATCTGCAATATCTTTTACTTTATCTTCGAAGACTTCCCTTATCTGTGATCATCTTTTAAATTCAGCTTTGACTTCATAAACTCTGAAATCTTCAGACTCTGCCAGACTATAGACTCTGATCATTTGTAGAATCTGACAGCTTGTAGATTCCGATAGTCTATAGACTCTGATCACCTCCCAGACTCTGATCTTCATCTAGACTCTAGTTTCACTTTTTACAGAAAATCTTCTCAGTACAAGAATGTTGACTAACTAGACTTTGATTATAAAATTTTAGAGACTAGAAAGACTTATTATAAATAAGCTATGCTAAATCCTAACATCATCAAATGAATAAATTCCTAACATCCCTTGATAATCTCCAATTCTATCTTCACTCCTGTCACTGTGATCTTTTGAATCTTTAATGACTCCCTCATACAGTTAGAAATTCTCCTTTGAATGGGAACTTCAATTTCTACTTCCACAATTGCTCTCCTATATTGAGAAAGAATCTCAGTTTCAGCAGCTTCTAAATAACCATCAATGGTACTCATACATGGCTCTTCATTAGAATCATCTTCTAACTCTTCAGGTGCCATATAACATGTATCTGTTGTATTGGCAATGCTTTCCTTTAGATTCCTAGTCATTTGCTCAGTGTGCTCAACTTCTAGAATTTGCTCTTCATTTCTGTTGGATGAAGTATCTAAATCCCGATATCTTGGATCAGGATGAATAAAGTTACTTGGATCCAATTCTCCAGCATCACCCTTTACATCTTCATTTTCTTTATTAACTTCACTCTCATTTGCTTCTGCATTAGGGACTCCCCCTATCTCCTTTACTCCTTCCTCCTCTGACATTAACTCATTCTCCAAATCATATGCATATAACAGAATTTTTTTATCTCTCTCACTCATCTCTATATTTTGCATCAGGATCTCATCCTGAAATCTCACCTTTCCTTCACTCATATTCTATGCACCTTCTAAGGTGGACCCCTCATGTGTTTTACTCTCATTCCTGGAAGAAATAGGAATGTTCTCACTCACTCCCTCTCCTTTTGCCAGGTTACAATCCTACCTCTCACTCAACTCACTCAATCCTAGGAGTGTTTGTGCAACATCAATTGATTGAGTATCAATTGATGTATCGAAATTATCAATCGAAGTGTTTGGGATATTCATCGATTGATGCAGACCCATCGATTGATCTTGAGTATTTATCGAAGGCTTATCAGTCGATGGCTGAATATCAATTGATGAGGAACATCAATTGATAGAGTAGAAACATTTGAGGTTATTATTTGAGAAGTGACATTTAAAATGACATGTGAGATGGAATCCTGAATTGCCTGAGAAGAAAATTTAGGAGAGAGTGTTGGCTTCTCCTGGAATAACAAAGAAGGAGAATTTGAAATTTTTTGATTATCTATCAAAATATTTTCTGAAGAAATTTGATTAGGTTGGGAAAGAAGAATAGAAGGGATTGGAATTGAGAGAGAATGGGGTTGCATTTCATCATTTACATGAGATGCATCAAACTGACTTTGAGAAGGCTCCATCACAGTTTCCTGTGATTTTGCAGTGTGTGTTTCCCCAAGTGCAAAGGTGACTCTTTTCTTTCTCCTTTCATATGATTTTGGGGGTTTGGCTTGTGTATTCCCATCTTGGTGATGTGCCCCTGGTTGTGGGCTCTTTTCAATATTGTCATCCTTTTGAGAGGATGGCAATAGTGATGTGGTAATATCTTTGTTAGCATCCACGGTCTTTTGAGAGACTATAGAGTGGCTTGGCTGGGTGTCTCACCCTCACTCTCCTTATTCTTCTGGCTTCTTTTATGTTCCTCGGTTCTCTCACCACCTACATCCTCATCTAATCTATCTACCACAATAGGTGTTTTTCTTTTCTTTGTTTTTACAACAACAGGTTTTTGGGAACCAGTTGAGGTGGGCTTCTTAGATTTGGATTTTGAAATAAGTTGTGTGGCTTGGGTAGGAGGGTTGGGATCATTGTTAACACCATCTATGGCCATAGAAGGCAAAGAAGTTTGGGGATTGGAAGAAGTTAGGGTAGAGATAAATACCTGAATAAAAGGTGGATAGATCAATTCCACATTACTGTGAAGATTGATCCTTACCAAGTCTTTGAGGAGCCTTTTGTTTTGGACCCAACAATCCAAGGCTTATGTACTCTTGTCAATATCAATATCCTTGACAAAATGGTTAATGATAATCATGATAAATCTAGCATAGTAAATATGATTAGACCTATTAAACATATTTTCCAATTTGACAGATATTTCATTGAGTAATAGGATTCCTAAGTTGTGATATCTATCATATAAAATGTTATAACCTACCTGTTGCATACTTATTGTTATTGCATCAAAATTACTAACTTTACCAGAAAAACTCTTTATTATAGCATCAAAGAAGTATGACCATTCTTTTCTTAGATTCTTTCTAACAATACTACCTAGACTAGCATCAGGAGCAGTATAGTTGATTTCCCTAAGCATGTTTCTAATATCTGTGTCAGTGGGTGCATTTTCTGTATTATTTGCAGGAATATTTAAACACTCACCCAAGACCACAGTGGTTAGAATATACCTTTGTCCTTTGCAATTAAAGGAGATTGAAGAAAAATCATCTATTACCTCTACTGTTGTCCAGAATTCTTCAACTAGATTGCACACTATTTTTTGTGCTTCTGTGAGGTCCTTTGAGATTCTTGAACGGAATTCCATTAATGGATGAAATTCTGTCGGGGCTTCATCCACCATAGTGCAAGCAACGAAGTTGTTGAGTTCATAGTAGAATCCTGATTGTGAGACTTTCTTTAATGATGCCATAATCGTATTTATAGATATAGAAATGAACTGACTGGTAAACTTGTTAGTGTTGAAGCAAAAATAATAATAAACAATAAGTAGATTAGGGTTCTTAGCAAGAGATAGTTAAAGAATGAGTTCGTAGGTTGAGAGAGAAAGAAGAAGATAGAGAAATCGGTAGTAAAATTGTAAGTAAGAATTAAAAGAACTTTTAATCTCATTATTTATATTTACTGAGTTCTCAATCAATTTCTTACTCAAAATAGAACTTAATCGACCGTTGAAAGAAAAATGAAAAGTAGAAATTACCAATTTTGGCTATCGACTGTTATACATACATATGTATGTATTAGTCAATTGATAAAATAAGTAATCAACGGCTAGATATTGTACAGGTCAATTGATGACATGGATCCCAAAAATTTTAGGTCATCGATTGATAACTAACTTATCCATCGACAAGTATGACTATTTATTGATAAATAAATATATCATCAATTGGTATATTTATCTGTCGATAGCTACAAATATCCATTGATAAACAAATATATCATTAATTGATATATTTATCTCTCGATAGCTTTTGATATCCATTGATATGTAAAATATATATCAATTGCTTATGGAAGAATTAATAGATTAACATAGTGAATGGCTACAAACTAAAAATTAATATAGATACATAACTTGTCAGACATTTAATAGATTAAACATAGTTAAGCATACCTAAATCACAGACCAATCTAGTGAAAGTAAATTCATCTAATGGTTTGGTAAAAATGTCTGCAAGTTGTCTTTCACTAGGGACAAAATGTAATTCAACTGTACCATTCATTACATGTTCCCTAATGAAGTGATACCTTATGTCAATGTGCTTGGTTCTGGAATGTTGCACAGGATTTTCTGTTATTACAATGGAACTTGTGTTATCACAGAAAATAGGAAACTTGTTCATGTTGAACCCATAGTCAAATAGTTGATTCCTCATCCATAATATTTGTACACAGCAACTTCCAACTGCAATGTATTCAGCCTCTGCTGTAGATGTAGACACTGAATTTTGCTTCTTGCTAAACCATGATACAAGCTTATTTCCTAGAAATTGACAGGTGCATATGGTACTTTTTCTATCAATTGTGCAACCTGCNCAACTTCCAGCTGCAATGTATTCAGCCTCTGCAGTAGATGTAGACACTGAATTTTGCTTCTTGCTAAACCATGATACAAGCTTATTTCCTAGAAATTGACAGGTGCATATGGTACTTTTTCTATCAATTGTGCAACCTGCATAGTCTGCATCTGAATAACCATTTAGATCAAATCCAGAGTCTCTAGGGTACAAAATTCCAAGATTTGGGGTTCCTTTGAGATATCTAAATATTCTTTTTATTGAAATCAAATGAGATTCTCTAGGATCAGCCTGAAACCTAGCACAAAGATATGTAGCAAACATTATGTCTGGCCTACTTGTAGTTAAATAAAGTAATGAGCCAACCATGCCTCTATAACTTGAAATGTCCACTTTAGCTTCCTTAGTATTCAATTCAAGTTTAGTTGCAGTGGCCATGGGAGTTTTTGCAAAATAACATTCATTTAAATAAAATCTCTTTAATAAATCAGAAATATATTTGGTTTGATTTATGAAAATACCATTTTTAACTTGTTTGACTTGCAAACGAAGAAAATAAGTAAGTTCTCTCATCATGCNTTAAATCAAATCTCTTTAATAAATCAGAAATATATTTGGTTTGATTTATGAAAATACCATATTTGACTTGTTCGACTTACAAACCAAGAAAATAGGTAAGTTCTCTCATCATGCTAATTTCATATTTACTCTGCATCAACTTAGCAAACTTTTGACAAAGTTTTTCATTTGTTGAGCCAAAAATAAAGTCATCTACATATATTTGAACAAGAATCATAGAGCCACTAACATTTCTATGAAAGAGAGTTTTATCAACNTTTTTCATTAGTTGAGCCAAAAATAATGTCATCTACATATATTTGAACAAGAATCATAGAGCCACTAACATTTCTATGAAAGAGAGTTTTATCAACAGTACTTTTTGTAAAATGATTCTCGATCAAGAATTTAGATAATGTGTCATACCAGGCTCTAGGTGCTTGTTTCAATCCATAAAGTGCCTTGAGAAGATAGTATACAAATCCAGGATGAATAAGATCAATAAAACCAGGAGGTTGTTCTACATACACTTCTTCCTCTAGTTCTCCATTAAGAAAAGTTTTCACATCCATCTGATACACTTTGAAATTAGCATGAGCAACATATGCTAGAAAGATTCTGATTGCTTCTAACCTTGTAACCGGTGCAAATGTTTCATCAAAATATATGTCTTCTTCTTGTAAGTAGCCATTTGCCACTAATCTTGCTTTATTTCTTGTCACTGCACCAGATTCATCCATTTTATTTCTGAACACCCATTTTGTACCAATGACAGACTTGTTCTTTGGTTTGGGCACCAGCTTCCATACCTTGTTTCTTTCAAACTGATTCAACTCTTCTTGCATAGATATTACCCAATCAGGATCATTCAAGACTTCTTCAATCCTTTTTGGTTCTTCTTGAGACATGAAGCTACTATACAAGCATTCATTTTGAGTTGTACTTCTAGTTTTGACACCATCATTTGCATCTCCAATGATCAATTCAAAGGGATGGCTTTTGTCCATTTCCTTTGTGGTGGTAAATGTGTCCTTTAAGATGATGCTTCATGATCATTGGAATTGTTATGATCATTGTGATGTGATTGATTATTTGATAACCCTCCCCCTGAGATGGATACTCTACTTGAGGATTATTGAGCAGAGTTGTTATCCATTGAATGGTTATCAATTGATGTATTATCAGTTGATTGATGATTATCAACTTATAAGTTATTTGTTGATGCATTGACATCAATTGATGGAGTGTTTCTGGGTACTTGATTTCTTGAAATTTATACATAATCATCACTTTCTTCACAATTGCTTGTTGATTCATTTTCAAAATACAATAAGTCATGGTATCCTTCATCAAATAACCCTTGAATCTTCTTATCATCAAAGACTACATGCATAGATTCCATAACAGTGTGTAATCTAAGATTGTAGACTTTGTAAGCTTTGGTTGTTATTTCATATCCAACAAGTATAGCTTCATCAGCCTTGGCTTCAAACTTTCCCATATTTTCACCTTGATTCCTTAGTGCAAAGCATTTGATGCCAAAGACATGAAGAAAATTAATTGTTGACTTCTTGTCTTTCTTCATCAATTGATATGGTCTTTTTCCTTGTAGTTGATTGGCCATGGAAATATTTTGAATGTAACATGCAGTATTAATTACTTCTGCCCAGAAATATGTAGGAAGTTTGGCTTCTTCTAACATAGTTCTAGTAGCTTCAATCAAGGTCCTATTTTTTCTTTCAACAACTCTATTTTACTGTGGAGTCCTTGGTGCAGAGAAATGATGAGTGATACCTTTCTCTTCACATAATTCTTTCATTGTAGAATTTTTGAATTCAGTACCATTATCACTTCTTATTTTCTTGACCTTCCATTCAGTGTCATTGTCAACATTCTTCACATGATTGATAATGAATTTGCTTGCCTCATCGTTAGAATGTAAGAAATGTACCCATGTATATCAATGAAGTCATTCACTATTACTAAGGCATATTTCTTTTTGGCAATTGACATGATGTTTACTAGACCAAATACGTCTATGTGTAATAATTCCAGAGGCTTATCAATTGATGATTCAGACTTTGAGCAAATTGTGCATCAATCCATCAACTAGTGTTACAGGTTCAATGATAACATTTTCTCTTGCAGTTGAGCCATATCCCAGAGTAAAACATTTGATGTTATCTCCAAAAGTAACTCTTTGGCCAACCTTTTCTACAAACTTTGTGAGCAGGGACGAATCTCCAGTCATGTGCCTAGAACATCCACTATCCAAATACCAGAGATTTTTCTCCCGGTTTCCCTGCACACACATAAAACAATCAAGTTACTTTTTGCAAGTTGCCTTGGGTCCTCTTTTATTAGTTGCAGCCTGGGCCTTGGTTGCCAACTTTGATTCCTTTTGTTTTGGTGGGTTTAAATCCACTTTAACTTTGGGAGTTGACTTTTGTGGCTCAAACACCTTGGAACTCATGGCAGATATATCATGCACATTCTCATACTTAAAATTTTGACTAGCATGATTGTTATCAGGGATATGCATGTTCTATGGAATTCTAGGCATGTTCATATTGGTATATGCAAAGAAAGGATTGTACATGTATGGAACTTGTGCATAAGACATATGAACATTAAATGCAACCAAATTAGAAATCATGGCATTCATTAGCATAAGATTGGTAAGCATGGCATTTGAAGACATGGCATGTGCACTCAAATCATTTGAAGATATGGAATTCTTTTCTTTTTTACATTGTATAGATAAATGATTTACACTACCACATTTAGCACACACATTCCTAGGTGCATACATATCAGGAGTATAGTTATTGTGCTTGTTTATACCTACTTTCCCATTTCTATTTTTCTTCTTTTTCTTAGACTTAGGGTGAATGATTTCAACAGGTGCTATCCTTTCTAATTTCCCTTTTAATTGCTTCTTAGATAAGCTACCAATGTTGATCTTTTCAACCCTAGTCTCAACTTGATTCTTGGTTTCCTTAACAAACTTGATAGGGGTGCTAAAGTTATTTTTCTTATTAGTCATTGATGTTTTACTTGTCGATGGATGCTTATCATTTGATTCAGCATTAATCGATTGATAATCCTTATCAGTTGATAAAGGATTGGCAGTCGATTGATCTTTATCCATTGAAGTATCAACCAATGGTTTGCCTACTAATTTAGGGGATTCTCCTAGAGTATCTATACCCTGAACATCAATAATTTGTTTAACAGTTTTAGCAGACCTATTCCATTTGTTAATGGTTTCAATTTCTCCAGCCAATTGTTCTTTTAACAATTTTTCTCTTCTCAAACTATTTATTAGTTCATCTCTAACATCCTTACTTTTCTATTTGAATCTATCTAAACAAATAAGTTCATTTTCAGGAAAAATATTTCTCTCAGTTAAGGCATCAATGGTGTTCTTTAACTTGAGGTTTTCTTTGTTTAAAGATTTTAGAGTGACATGAAAATTGTACAATTCATTAGACATTTCATTAATGGTACTATTGCGTTCATCTTTTGTAAGCTCAGAAAAGTTAGTAGTTAGTACATGATTTGATGATGAACAAGCTTCTTCATCTTCATGGTTGGCCATTAGAGCTAGATTAATGAACTCTTCAAAATCAATGTCCTCAGCAGCCCAGTCTTTCTCTTTAGTAGCAAAAGCCTTTTCTTTTTGTTTAAGAAGGTCAAAGTATTTCTTTTTGTATTCAATATCATCATATGACTTTGCCTTTTCTTGTTTTGGCTTTCTTCACTCATTTGAGAAATGACCAGCCAATCCACAATTAAAGCATTTGAATTTTGATCTATCAACCAAATTTTTGTTTTGATTGTTACTTCTAAACTGGGATCCAGGCCTTTGAGCATTTGGATTCCTCTTGAATTTTAGCTTTGAAAATTTCCTTGACAGAAATGCAAGGTGCTCATCAATCTCATCCAAATCATCCTGAGAGCATGCTTCATTTTCTTCACAATTGTCCTTTCCTTTTCCTTTGAATGATTCTTCAATAGTATCACCAGCCACCATGACAGAACCTTCTACACTGTCACTTTCCTTCTTCTCTTCATTTCCATTGACCATCAAAGCCCCAGTTTTCTCTTTTCTTTGATTCTTCTCAATCTCCTCATCTTGTTGGATTTCCAACTAATATGTCTTGAGAATACCATAAAGTTTCTCAAGAGTATAATCCTTGAAGTCTTGATATTGTCTAATAAAGACAATCATTGGTTTCCATTCCTTTGGAAGAGATCTAAGAAATTTTAGATTTGTATCCTCAGTTGCATAAATCATACCATATAGCTTCAATCCATTTAACAACTTCTGGAATATGCTATATGTATCATTGATAGACTCTCCACTCTTAAAATGAAATGATTCATATTTCTGAATCAAGAGTTGCATCTTGTTTTTCCTTACTTGCTCAGTCCCTTCACATAGAGTTTGAAGAGTATCTCATACTTCTTTTGATGAAGTGCAGTTTATCACATTGTCAAACATATCATTATCTACACCATTGAACAGAATGTTCATGGCCTTCTTGTCTTTAAGCACTTCATTTTCATCCTTTTCTGTGAACTCAATGATTAGTTTTGGAACATGTTTGTCAAATACAGGAGTTCCATCAGGATTTACACTTGTGACTAACTTCATGGGAACATGAGGACCTTTCTCTATGCAGTTAACATGTGAAGGGTCAAGAGAAAGTAGATGCACATGCATTTTTACTTTCCATGCAAAGTATTCATTTTTTTTTAACACTGGAATTTTCACATCTAAATCTTTTTTGCCAATATTTACTGTTCTTGATCTTTAAACTTTCTGTATGTTGAAATCCTATGCTCTGATACCAATTGTTATTTCTCAAAACAATGTTAATATGATTTGTAGAAGGGGGGTTGAATACAAATCATCAAAACTTTTTTTTTGTATTTTAATGTTTGTTCTTTTGGGTTGAATGTTTAAGAGAATATATAAATGAACAAGTGAAACTAAAAATTAAATTGAACAAAGATATTTAAAATTACTGATGGATTGGTTTTTCCATCAGTGTATATTTTTGCTCAAATTATCTAAGTTAATAAAACTCAGCTGTGTTTTTACAAGGTTAGAAAATAAATCAACTGTTCTTACAAAGTACTCTAAGGCTGAACAGTTGATTCAAGAAATATTGTCTAACTTGTATATATTTTTCTAACAATACTACCACACCTGTTTATATACGACAAGTGTGTTTATAATTCCTAGAAAGAGTATAAAATAATTAATCTAAACTAGGATTGTTTCTGATCTATCTTTCTTGTTTGCCTTTTTTCATTATGGGAAAAGTCTTCCAGTCTTGAAAAAATAGCTTCAACTTGAGTCTTCACAGTCATCATAGATTGTCTTCCATAGGTGTGCTTTTGTTTGTCAAGTTGTGTTGTCTCAATCAATTGATAATTTGTTGTTAAGCATATTAATTGATTCTTCATATTATTCATCAACTGATATTCTTCTTCGATTGATCTTTATATCCATCGATTGATAAATGATGACTTATCGATTGAGAGATGTTATCAATCGATATGTCAATCGATGGGTCTTCATATCAGTTGATGGCATTCAATACTTGACTTGGATTCTTCAATTGATCTTCTATCCATTGATACTTCAATATCAACTGATCATCCTTCACTTATATAATTTCCTATCTTCAAATAATTACATTTAGATAGTCTAAGTTACACATCAGTTGATGACCTATATCAATCGACTCTAACATCAATTGATGAGAATAATATCAATTGATTTACACCTTATCGATTGAAATAGACTAAGTACACCTATGCTACAATCCAAATTATTAGTTGATTCTCATAAACATTTCAACTGATAAATAGTTTCCTGATCAATTGATATTTATAATTTTTCATATCAATTGATCAGTTACATCAATTAAAAATTTTATGATTCTAAGATTAAAGTTATTATCAAATTACATGTAGATTCCTAACAACAATACACACACCCGACGAGTAGCTGCTAGATAGTCGACGAGTAACAGTTATTTATATTTTTATTCATCTCAAACACTTGTAATCGATCTTTATCAATATTATAGTGGATATTCTTGGTTGGGCGCACCCCACCCGCGATTTTTAACTTTCCACGAGAGTTTTCCATGTCACCAAAAGTGTCTCGTGTTATTCTTTATTTTCAGTCCTCAAATAACTTTTTCATGTTATTTTTACTTGATCAAACAATTACTTATATTATATCAACAATTTCACAATTAAAAAATTTAGTTATTAACCCGCCAAATTTTGGCTAAAACAATTTATATTAAAAAATAATTTATATGATATTATTTTATATATATAATAAATATTAGTGCGGTTCGGTTCGGTTCGGTTTGTATTAGGGTCATAAAATTTTAAAAACCAAACCCGAACCAAAGAATCAATACAATTTTTATTTGACTCCGTTTTGTTTGGTGCGGTTTTCGGTTCAATTTTTACTCATCCATAATCATACATCATATAGTTTAGTACAATTACAAATCACACACATATGTATATATATGACCACTTTAACTATCAATTTGTAATCAGTACAATACAATAAAATCCTAACACTATTGGCATGTTTGGCCTGCCTTAAAATAAGTCTTTTTGGACTTATTTTCGGGTAAAAATTTCATATTTTGATAAATATTTTTTATACAAGTATTTAATGTATATTTGAGATTCTATAAGTTGCAAAAAAAAGTTAATTTTTTTCAGAAAAAAGTTAGGAATCTCTAATTTTATCTTAAAATAAGTTGACTTATTCTGGGAAAAAATTCCCCCAAACACCCCCTATAATTATCAATTTTAAAAAAAACTACTAATTTCCGATTTCCCAATTCCTATTAACCGTGAATAGAATAACATATACATATACGCATATAAAATATATGATATAGGTGTAGATATATATACATATATATTTATATGTGTGTGTGTGTATTGGTTAGAAATTACCTACAAATCGAAAAAAGAGGCTGCAGTGGAAGCCTGCNGTGTGTGTGTATTGGTTAGAAATTACCTACAAATCGAAAAGAGAGGCTGCAGTGGAAGCCTGCGATGCGATAGAAAGGGAGTTAAATAACTACTGTTAAAAGATAATCCGTTGATTCGCGTTTTTTATAATATTTTATGGGACAAAATTAATAATTTTGAAAAAATAAGAAATAAATTAAATTAAATTAAAATTTTAACATATAATCAATATATTACATATGGATATTGGCCTAAAATCTTTCATTAATCGATATTTTATCACCTAAATACCAAATCACATGTATTAATGATGTATGCTAATTTTTAATAAATTTTACGATATATAGTATGATGACACGTGTCTAAATAAAATCAAAAGAAAATATTTTTTAAATTAAATTGCCCCCAATTAATTATTGATTACTCGATTGACTACAACATCTCTTCAACAATTAATTCTAATCAATCAACAATCACCTAAATAAGTCATTATTCTAATGTTTTACATTACCATTTGCGAGCCCAGTATAAATATAATTTATAGACAAAAGAAATTGTATTTATAAATGGTAGTGGTCAGAAAAAGGTGACTGATAGTGGTCAAAAAACTTGGTCGCAGAAGTCGTCGCAAATATCAAGTTTTATCCGGTTTTAGTGATGGTATTTTGCGGTCGCTTAAACTTTAAACTTGAAACTCTTGGTCGTCATAGAGCTTTTTTAGTATTTTATTTAGTTTTTAATTTGTAATAAAAAAAATATTAATCAACCAAAATTTAGAAACACAAGATCTTCCTCAAATCTGTTGAAACATACAAATGATATCATAAATAAATAATGATAATGTTAAACCTTGAGCCAAAAAAAAGAAACTTCTTTTGGTAACGAAATTAGGGGTGCTTTCTGAGAAATTTAGCAATGACACGACATGCACAGAGTTGAAGATTTTGATTTGTTCAAAAGAATTTTAATGCAAAAAAGTAAATAAATAAAAGTTTTATTTTATTGTTAAAGTCCATAATATATTTACTTTGTCATATAAAAACGTACACATGTCTCATGTATCTATATATATCTACATGTTTTACATGCCAAACCATTGGTTTCTCTCTTTCTCGAATCTCTCGAGAAGAATTTATCTGATTATTACAGTCATATAAATATATTTATATGCGATGGTGAAGTTCTCTAAACAGCTAGAAGCTCAGCTCATTCCGGAGTGGAAGGATGCTTTTGTAAACTACTGGCAGCTCAAGAAACATATCAAAAGAATAAAGATCTCTAGATCTTCAAAACATGCCCATCCTTACCATCAAGATTGCAATAATGGCTACTCCATTTTAGATCCCATCCGAGTTACCATCAAAAAAATCTCGGATTGCTTGTGCACTACTGCTGCCAAAACCCCTCAGATTATACAGGTACGTACAAAATACACTATCTAGTTAGTAGTTACGGTCAATTTTGTCCTGTCAGCAGATCACCAGTCCTTCTCTTAACAGGACAATGTTTTAGGAGAACCGGTAACTCGACTTTCGGAAACTGATGAAACAGTTTCACGATTTATAGATTAGAAGTTTAATTAGTATGGTTTAAGCCTTCAAATCAAGATGACCAAAATCAGGAGACATGAATGGACTTTCCACCAAAACGAGTGAGTCCATCATTTCCTATTGGAGTTTCTATTATTTTTTAGAATGAAAAGCTACAATTTTTTATTTTTTGTTATAGGTGAAATTGACACTAATTAGTATAATTAATCCTGCATGCTGAGTGATAAGTATATTATTATATATTTTGTGTCCATCCTTTCTTCTCTGTTACACTAAAGCCGTTAGGGTACTCAACAAAAAAACAACCTCAAAGTGAGGAGAATGCCACCTTTTATTTCGTCATGCTTTAAAGCTTCTCTATTATACATATTATTACGTGAAGGTATTGTTTTTCTCTTTACATTAACAACCCAACTGTGATAGAAAGAGATGCTTACATTAACCTTTACAAAATCATATTTGCAGGTAAGGAGCAAAACAAATGTACAAGAACAAGGTGATTTAAGTGAAGATCAAGATGAAGTTTACGAAACTGAACTGTCGCAGTTGTTTTCGGACGAAGATGAGGTAAAATCCGGAGAAAAACAATATAGAAAAATTTGTTTTAAATTAGGCACAAAAAATCAAACGACTTAACGTAATGGAATAGAGGGAGTACTTTTTTTATCGAAAGAATAGTTGTTTTAATTTTGTTATGCTATATAGCTAATAGTGGCAAAAATTAACACATAAAAGTTAGATTAATATGTTAATATGAAGTTATTAATATTGATTAACTAAGCAATTGGTGTTCGTCAAAAAAAAAACTAAGCAATTGGTGAATACTTATGATTATACATATATATATACACACAGATTAAACAATATTTTGCGACACTGGATGACGAGCTTAACAAAGTGAACCAGTTCTACAGAAGCAAGGAGAGTGAATTTGTTGAGAGAGGAGAAAATTTGAACAAGCAGCTTCAGATATTGCTTGACCTTAAGCACGTTTTAAATGAACGTGGACAACATAAATTGTCTTCGAGATCAGGTTCTGGGTTCTTCTCTCGCTCTCTGTCTTTCTCCACTAGGAACTCGGACACCAATTCTGGTTAGTTCATGATTAATTGGTTCCTCCTTTCAACAAAATCTATACACGTGTTTTAAATATAAATCCTGTGGTATACAAATAAATACTATGTTTGCACTAAAATGTACGACAACAAATGTGGAATAACACAAGCAAACAATAGTGACTTTAGTTATCTTTCAGACTGTTTAGGGTCAAATAGTTGTCCACACGACACATGCATTCATTTATTTTGTAGGTTTGCACTCACGTCTTGTGTGATGGAGCAAGTCCAACATTATCCTAACTTATTCCTATAAATATTATAAAATAATCCTTCCTAGTAATTAAGGAACACTAACTTTAGTGTCAACTCCAACAACAAACTCTATTCTCATTCCTCATTATTATTATTATTATTATTATAAATTTGAATCTAACAATATGGGAAATGGAAAAAAGGGAGTGAAAAAGGAGGGGAAATGGAAAAAAGGGAGTGAAAAAGGAGGGGAAAAGGAGAGAAGTGAATATTTTATTTATAAAAATAAAATAGGGGATGATTAGTGGATACCTATTAATAGGACATGGCTAGTAAAATTTAGAATATACTAGTGATTTAGGAAATCACTATGTTACTGTTTGAGTGTTATTTTGTGTCATTTTCCCTATTTTTGAGTTTAAAAACTCATTTAGAGAAGCTGTTGAACTTGCTCTTAAAGTATTTTTAATAGGCTCTCTAAACAAGTTTCTAAATCAAAAAATAGAAAGGATAACAAAAAATAGTGCTCCAAGAGACTCCTAAAAATCTTATGAGTCTTTTCTCTCTCCTCTAATTTAGGAGTCGATTTTAATTATTTATATCAATAAAATATTAATTTCCTCCAAAATTATCCATTATTTTTTCCACTTTTTAATCATAGTGGAGTCCATATATTAATAAAAATAATAAAATAGAGAGAAAATATAAGAAATTGTTGAAATTAACACTCTTTAAAATGTGTTAAATGACTAAAAGTTTAATATTTTAGATTATATTCAGACGACGAACCCGTGGGAGATGTTCTTGTATACTAAGAATAGCATACGGTATATAGCGAAGAATATGTGCACATTAATCAATACATGTGCACCTTCTGTTTAAAATAGTAATCACTTTTTTAATGCTAATTTTAAAGTATTTTAAATATACAATAAACATATATTTTTCTCCTATTTTGTGAATTATAATATTACTTAAATATTTTTATTCCATAAAAAATAAAATTTAAAATAATAATTTTAATTGTATGATTAAAATTATTTAAAATATCTGTTAAAATGGTCAAAAAAAACGTATATTTTAACATGGAATGAATATTTTTCCTCCGTTTCTTCTCCTTTTTGAAGATTAAAAAATGTTCCTAGATACTGGGAAAAAAACAGTAAGAACGATTTTAAAAAGTTTACTGCTATTTATTTACATAATTGATATTTGATTTTAACTTTAATTAATTTTTATATTTATTTTTGCAGAAAGTGGGAATGATTGTTGTGAGAGTCCAGCAGATAACTCATCACAAACGAATGATGTAATTGCAGCACTAGAAAAAAATGGAATAAATTTTATAAATTCGGGGAAGACGAAGAAGGGAGCGAAGCCAAAGGGTGCAATGAGGATTGACATTCCGGCAACAACTCCGGCTCGAACAATATCAGCAGTTACTTCTATGTTATGGGAAGATTTAGTGAATAACCCGAAGAAAGATGGACAAGGAGACTTTGTTAACAGGAAAAAAATTCAGTGTGCTGAGAAAATGATTAGAGGCGCTTTTGTCGAACTCTACCGAGGTCTTGGTTTACTTAAAACCTATAGGTATATATTCTCTTTTCGAGTATATGTTCTAATAAATCTCGGAAAGTATATGTAAATGAACTACACAATTTTGCTTTGTTTTAATGGAATATTCAGACATATATATTCTGATTAGTTGAGTACAATACTTTTATGGCAGCTCACTGAACATGATGGCGTTTACGAAGATCCTGAAAAAGTTTGATAAGGTAATTAGACAAGTTAAACAATATATATTCGTTTTTTGTAAATTCAAGAATATAAATATATGCATTTGTATATTTATTTTTAATTTTGGTTTAGTAGCTGAGCAAACGATTAGATTAGAGTCACTCATTTTCCTCACGAGAAAATTCAAATATTAATTTAAATTAGTAGTACTGTTAGTTCATTGATTAATGTTTATTATATTTATTATATATCTTTCCATAGGTATCCAACCAGGACGCATCAGCAAGTTATCTCAAAGTGGTAAAAAAATCACATTTCATAAGTTCTGACAAGGTAATTAAATATTCATTAAAAGTTTTTTTTGTTATAATTGATTTAATTACTAAATATACCTAGCTAATTAGTGATATCTCGAAACCGCGTGTAGACTATTAATATATTTCTTTTTGATTACTTGAAATAATAAAGTACAACCTTATAACCATAAGATATTTGAATAAATGTATTTTTACTAATATTTGATATGAAATTTTTTATAATAAATTTTTGTAATAAATTTTTTTAAGAGGTTAATTTATATTAATAATATATTTCTTGTTCATGTAATTTGATATTAAAGATGTGGGTGATAAAAATTAATTAAAATAATTAGTTTTATGATAATTTTAAGTTAAATATAATATTATTTAATATACATTTATATATATTTTAAATCATATTAATCACTAAAAAATGTATTATTTTAATTTTAATAACATATTATTACATGTTATGTTGGGATAACATGCACTTGCTAACAGACTCCTAAACATGTTAATGATTAGTGCATGTCCACAGATCAACAACCCACATACACACTAGTATACCAACACTAAAAGGAATGTGTATATTTATATATGTGTGGTTAAAGTTTGATATTGGAAAGAAGATGTTAATAGCACACTAAGAAAGCAAATTAGTAATGATGACCATGAATTTAATTGGCAGAAAAAGAAGTAAATTAAATATGTTGTTAATTATAATGTCAAAGAATGTCTTGATTGACCTTTTTCCTCTGTCTAGTGAATCATGACATAAATGCAATAATAATATTGCAATATACCATGTCTTTAACTTCACACCACTAAAACTTTCTTCTTCCCTCCACAAGTATAGTAGGTGGTGTTGGTTTGAAAAAAATTAATATTTTTTAATTATAAATTATTTCTACAATAATTTAAAATTTGTAGTATAATAATTTTATTTTCCAATATATATAATTGTCTCTGTAGGATATAGTTTTATATTTTTTTTTCAAATTCAATGTATCCCTATTTTCCTACTCCCTCAGTTCCATAAAAAGTGACGGTTTATAAAAATTAAAAGTCAAATTTATATAATTTTGACTACTTATTAAATATTATTGATTTATATTTTCACAAAAATAAAAATTAAATCTAATAGTTAATGTAATATATTTTTTAATGATTTATTTTTTATAATTTTTATTTTTAACAATAATTATTAATTGATGGTCAAAGTTGAATTAGTTTGAATTTTAATTTTTATAAACCGTCACTTTTTATGGAACCGATTATTATATTAAACAGGTATTACTCTTACATTCCATTTCACTAGTCTTTTTTGAAAAAATAATATATTAAAAAAAGTTGATTTTATAACAATTTTTCGCGTTTATCATATTTATTATAGTAATTTTATATGAAAATAAAGTAAATTTTACATTGAAAATGTCAAAATAGGAGGATAAATTTGGAATTTTTTAGATTGAAAGTATATATAGACAACTATTATGAGATAAAAAAAATTTCCAAAAAAACTAGTATTTTAGATGGAGGAGTTTTATTTATATTATTTTGTAATTTTATAATTATTAGTTTATATTTTGTACAAATTTTACACATGCTTGTACATGAGTACCTGTATCATGTATGTATGTGTAATAAGTAATAACCATTAACCAGTATGGGATTGATGAATAGTTCGTTTATACTTAATATTTTAACGTGTCAAGGTGGTGAGGCTAATGGACGAAGTGGAGTCCTCGTTCACACAGCACTTTGCCAACAGTGACAGGAAAAAGGCAATGAAATTCTTAAGACCCCAGCAACACAGAGAATCCCACATGATCACCTTTTTTGTTGGTACAACT
>QRFB01001213.1:0-21121 GCA_008931105.1 Oenanthe javanica | reverse complement strand
TATATATATATATATATATATATATATATATTATATATATATATATATATATATATATATATATGATAATCATGAAACGAACAGATAGTTTAAAATTTAAACAAAGCACTAATTACCTGTATCGGAACCTGAACAGTTGCACATATAACAAGTAAGTGGTATTCACCTAACTTAACAATCGTAACACATATTCATATGAATTTATTCAAACAAATATGTTCAAAGTAAATCAAATAAATTCATATATACATTTATTCAATCAGTAACCTGAAATTTAGAAAAACCTGATGTCAGCTTGCTGACTAGATATTACACATGCCAAGTTCCCTTCGTATGATAGAAAACATTTCTTCTGCCATATATCAGCTAGCTGCTATTCAGTTGGAACAAATATCAACTTGATCTTTCCTTTTGCCACATTGTCTCTCAAGAAATGGTGTCTAACATCAATATGCTTAGTTCTCGAGTAATTGACAGGATTTTCTGATATGTTGATAGCTCTTGTGTTATCATAATAGATTAGAATCCTTCCACATTTGATTCCAAAATCCCTTAGTGTTTGTATCATCCACAACATTTGAGAGCAACAACTGTCAGCTGCCAACTGCCAAGTACTCCCCCTCAGCTGTTGAAAAAGCAACAGAAGTTTGTTTCTTGCATTGCCAGGAGACCAAAATATGTCCTAAAAAAGCACAAGCACCGCTTGTACTCTTTCGATCAGTTTGTGTACCTGCATAGTCTGCATCACTATACCCAACAAGATCAAATGCATTTGTGATAGTATAAAATAAAGCCAAGTTAATAGTACCACTTAAATACTTAAAGATTATCTTAACAGCATTATAGTGGGACTCTTTAGGCTTATATCGAAATCTAGCACATACACAAACTGTATACATTATGTCAGGTCTAGAGGCTGTAAGATATAGCAAACTACCAATCATACCTCTATACTTATGAATATCAACATCTACACCTTTTTCGTCTTTTGTCAGCTTGCTAGCTTGACTCATTGTTGTTGATTTCGGCTTGAAACTTTCAAATCCAAATCTTTTGAGTAGATTCTTTATGTATTTGGATTGATGCACAAAGATTCCATCCTTGGTTTGTTTGACTTGGAGACCCAAAAATTAATTGAGTTCTCCCATCATGCTCATGTCAAACTCATTGTTCATACACTTTGACAACCACTCACACATGGCATCATTAGTTGATCTAAAAATAATATCATCCATATAAATTTGAACAACAAGAATATCCTTACCATCAAATTTAAGGAATAAATTTGGATCGATTTTACTACGAATAAAGCCATTTTTTAGTAGAAAAATACTAAATCGTTCATACCAAGACCTAGGAGTTTGTCTTAATCCATGTAATGCCTTCTTCAATTTGTAGACATGGTTTGGATACTTTTCATGTTCGAATCCCGGAGGTTTCTTGACATAAACTTCCTCTTTGAGGAAATACACTTTTCACATCCATTTGATGAAGCTTGAATTTCTTGTAGCATACAAATGAAAGTAGCATTCTTATTGACTCTAGCCTTACAATAGGTGCATAAGTTTGATCGAAATCAATTCCTTCTTGTTGATTGTAGCCTTGTGTAACTAGAATTGCTTTGTTCCTTGTAGCTGTACCAAATTCATCAACTTTTTCTTGAAGACCATTTAGTACCAATGATTGAGACATCTTTAAGCTTTTTCACAAGTTCCCACACATCACACCTCTTGAATTGATTCAGCTCCTCTTGCATAGCCATGATCCAATTCTCATCTTCTAATGCATTATGAACAATTTTGGGTTCCTCTTGAGCTAGAAATGCTGCAAAAACACAGAAGTTTGCTTTTCCTCTTCGAGTATTTACACCCTCAGAAGCATCACCAATAATTTGGTGATTACCTACTTCACCATTATCAATAAAAGTTGTGTCATTACCTACTTTACCTTTACCTAGAATAGGAAGATTCTTACTATCACCAATTATGACACCTCCACCTTTCTTGAATTTGAGACTAATGAATTGAGCTTTGTCTCCACACATATTCCTTGTACATCCACTATCAACAATCCATGATTTCGATTTGATCTTAGCAGCAAGACATATCTACAAAATAAACAAAAACAACACTTAAACTTTTTGTACCTATATTAGTTTGGGTCCTGATTGGTTAGTAGCAAGTATATAAAGAACATTCAATTCAGATTTCTTGATCCATATTTGGACCACTTTGGGAGAGGAATTTTGTGTTCTTTGTTTCCTTCTAGAACCATTTCGGCTAGCTGTCTGTTTGTTCCAGTAAGTTGGCTTCATGTCAGCTTCTCTCTGGTAGCTCGTTGAGTTTTGCAATTTTGAGCAAAATGACCTTTATCACCACATTTTTTACAGACATTCCAGGGCATAGCATATTTGTAAGGCTTTCCTTATCTTCATTCATACTTTAGTGCATTAGCCTTCTTGTTGAAGTTCAGACCAACTCCTTCTTTGTCCAAAGGTACATTGATTTGAGACCTTCTTCTCCTTGAACAAAAGTGTCCATGCCTTTTTTGAGCTTAATAACTTCATTCTCCAAAAAATAATTCTTTCAGCTTGCTTTGATGAAGTGGCAGTAGGCTGAGATATCTTGTCAGCATGCTGAGATGATGTTTCAGCTGGCTGAGATGATTCTTTCTTGAAAGATTCTCTAAGTTTGAATGTTTCCAAACATGCATCTCTTGCCTCAATATCAGCCTTAAGATCATAAATCTCATCAGATAGAGTATTGTTCCTTTTTAGAAGAATCTTATTGAATCCTTCTAGATCTTTAATCTTTGATTCAAGCACTTTGATTTTGACTTCATCAGTAGCTTGTACAGGTTCCTTGTTTTTAATTAGCGAGTCCACTTTTGCCATTAAGTCTTGAACCATCTGTCTAAGATATAAATTCTTCTCTGATAACTTGTTATTTTTTGTCTTTACTGAGTTATATTCCCCTATTGGAATACTATATTGATCCTGCATGGTTAGTTCATCTATGATAATATTATCAGAAGAAATATCAAATCTAAATGAGTTTACTTCACTTCTATCATCCTCAGAATCACTTTCAGCAATGATCTCCTCAGTTAAGCCTCGAATAGTATCATCTTCTATTCCAATTAGTGCAAGGTTGACCATATCATCATTGTTGTCACTGTCACTAGGTGCAATGTCTTCTTCATCATCACTTCAAGTTAGCAAAGCCTTTGATTTTTTCTTAACTTTGAATCCAGTTGGCTGCTTCCCTTTTAGCTTGTAATAGTCCTTCTTGAAATGGTCAGGTTTGCCACATTCAAAATATGTTTAATCTCATTTGGAATCTTTGGAGAACTTTTTTGTTTTAGAGAAACCTGAACACCTCATTTCTCTCTTCATCTTGTTATTCTATTTGATCATTTTCCTGATTTTTCTGGACATGAGAATAATTTCCTCATCTGATTCATCTTCATATTCCAGCTTGCTGTCATCACCATGAAGTACCAGGTTCTTCATTTAAGAAGTAAGATCAGAACTGTGATTTGTCTTATTAGCATTGACTTTGCTTTCAAACTGCTCCAATTTAGCAAACACGGGTAGAGCATCCATAGTGTCAATTGTTTGAGAAGATTCCAAGGATGTGACTTTAGGTTCATAGATCCACGGAACAACACTAATGATTTTCATGTTGATCTCTTACTGTGGAATTTTCTTGCCAAGTAAAGTGAGACCATTCATTGTAGTCTGGAACCTTGATTGAGCATCTCTGATTGATTCTCCTTTATTAAGTTTTGAAGTTACCATACTCGTTCTTCAGCTTGCTGAGTTTGACTTTCTTTAGAGCTTTAGACCCTTCATGACATAATTTAATAGTGTCCCACATTTCTTTTACAGGTGAACATGAAGATACTTTATCACTATCTTCAAGACACATTCCAGTCATGATTGTATTGATAGCTCTATTGTTGTAAGCAAGCTTCTACAGCTCATCAGTATTGAGTTCATCTATATCCTTTTCTTTACCATCAGTGTTGAGAAACTTGAAAAGACCTTTTTCTGTATTTTCTAGCCAGGTGCTTCTTCATCCTATCATTCCACCAATTATAATTGTCTGAGCCAAGTAGGAGAGGTGCCCTCGAGCCTGAACTTCCCATTGGATATTTGTCAGCCGTCTGATTTTATACTTTCCTATTACAGAAGATATTAGTATAACCTACTCTGATACCAAATGAAAATGCACACCTAGAGGGGGTGAATAGGTGTTATGGCTAACAATGATCGGTTTTTTTTGCTAAGTAACAATGACCGATTTTAATTTTACCAAGTTATTTATCTTGTCAGCTAGTTAAATTCAATTACAATTCACTGTTAATTAGTTGTTATATGCAATGTAGTACAGAAAAAGTAAATAATATCAGATCTTTTAGTCAGGTTCGACCCTTATCCTTTATAGGTCTACCTCCTGGTCCCTAGCCAACTGCTAAGAGAGAATATTATTAATCAATATCAAACCACGATTACAAATTACAATAATATTCCTCTCATTCTCCCTTACAACTGATACTAACTTGCTGAAACCCCTGTCCCTTTGAACTAATCTGCTCTCTAAGTTCTATACTACCCTAGTACAAATTTCTCTAGCCTCTAGTTCCCTTAAATCCTGTTTCACAAGTTTAATATCCAGCCACAACCAATTACAACCAATATAACAAGTGAATAAGATTATAACTCAAACTATAAGGTCTCTCACGTATATATATAAGTATATAAAATACTAGAGCTCAAAAGATATTAGCTAAGAACGATTTTGAGTTTGAGAAGATGTGTGTATAATTTTAGCAAATTAGAATGTATTTCACTTGGTGAAGATGAATGCAATACACACAAAGTATTTATATATGAATACTACATTCGAATTAACAAAGCCAAATAACGTTGGAATTACAACGTTCGAATTGGTTAGACTAATTCAAACAATAGATATTCAAAATTACGAATATTGAGGTTTGTTGAAGATAAAATAAACGTTTAAAGACAACCTTGATATAAGTTTAAATACTATATAAGAGTTGGAAATATATTCAACTCCTATTAATTAGGAAAACAAGTTTGAATATAAATATACGTATCAATAAAGTAAAACTGAGTTCTAATATATTATATAATCATATATATAATAGATAATCTCGTACAAGTAAAGATCCTATTTAATCTCCATGAAATTAGGACTTCATGCTTTATCCAACAGCTTCTACGCTCTCGGTATTAGCTCGCTGAAACGCTCTGTTTTCCTACTTTCAGCTTTCTGTCATAACATAAACAATTATACTGATATTTCATATCGTAAGCTAACACCTGCAGACACGAAGTTAATACAGCTTGCTATTTTATATCTAGTACAAACTTTCAGTTTACTAATAGTGATCATCAAAATCTAAAAGGTTTTCATAAGTTATAAAGTTTAAATAAAAAGTTCAATAATTGCTTGAAAACGCAAATATAGTCTAATAGAAAAGGTTAGAAATATTTATTAGAGGTCCAAATAATATAATTCATTCGTTCTAAATTATTTATTTTTTTGATTTTTTATGATTCAAATGGCATGATAAAATTTTGGGTAATTATTAAAAATACTCCTTTTTTATTTTTTGCGAGATTTTACAATTTTTTATTTTTTTACAAAAAATACGATTTGCAACTAAAATTAACTAAATGCATTTTTTTAATATACAATTTGTAACCAAATGCAACTGTTTTGTGGAAAAAATCGAAGTTGCTCGTGAAAAAATCCAGTTAAGTTGGTTATAAAGTCGTATTTTTGTAAAAAAAAGGAAAAAGGTTTAAAATTTGTATTTTTATAAAATATAAAATTAAAAAACGCGTACTTTTGTAAAATCTCGCAAAAAATAAAAAAGGAGTATTTTTAATAATTACCCAAAATTAACCAAATGCATCTTTTTTTAATATACAATTTGTAACCAAATGCAACTGTTTTGTGGAAAAAATCGAAGTTGCTCGTGAAAAAATCCAGTTAAGTTGGTTATAAAGTCGTATTTTTGTAAAAAAAAGAAAAAAAGTTTAAAATTTTTATTTTTATGAAATATAAAATTAAAAAACGCATACTTTTACAAAATAAAAAATTTCATATTTTTCAAAAAAAAACTCTAAAATTTTCGAACAAAACGGTGGAATAAGACCAGTTTTTACTTTTTAATAATTCAATATTCAATGACAGTATTAAAAATTTCAAGGAACTAGGTTTCAAATATTTTGATGTTCGCGTCGATTGAAATTTATTATATTTTACTTAACTTCTCAAAATCAGTTAGGGGTATATTAATATTGATGTTTTGAAAATGTGTAAGCTCTCGATTTTATCTATTTTTTATTTTGTTTTCCGAAAATCGGTTTTATCTAAATTGTACACTTCTATTGTGTCATATAGTTAAGATTTCGAAAACAAGGAGGGATTGGTTGAAATTAAACAAGTATAGTATATGCATGCTTGAAATTTTTGGTAATTTATTGGCGCAAACATTTTGTACAAGAAGCAAATGAAGAAATTAATTTTGGTTCAAGGGACAATTATCGTGCCTGCTATAATTATTTCGATGGCTACTCTGCATGCTTTTTAGAAGCATGTATGCCCTACACACAGTTGGAGGTGGCCAAACACACGGGTAGCTCGGCCCAACTCATCAGTTTGCCTCATGTCAGGCGCTTTGAACTGTATCGGTTCATGAACCGGCATAAATCGGGAGAGGCAACATGCCGTATACGAGTTGGTTTCACTGAACCGAAACACGTGATGAAACTNGGGAGAGGCAACATGCCGTATACGAGTTGGTTTCACTGAACCGAAACACGAATCAGCATGGCCCGGCATGTGCGGTTCGCTTAACCCGCCTAACATTCTTATCTCTCGCAAGTAAGTTATTTTATGTGTTTTGTTTATAATTTAAAATCTTATTTTATATGTTTTATTTTATAATACAAAATCTTATTTTCTTGACTCGTTTGTACATGGAAACAATCCGCATGCCGTGCTCGTTTGACGACCTCTGTACCTAGTATGTGTAACGTACCAATATGAAAGTCATGCAGCGCCGTTGAAAACATAAATTTATATATAAGTTACTTACCAATAGGATGAATTAAAGATTTATTTCATCTATTTTATTAATTATTCGTCTAAAAAAATAAATGTGAATGTTTTCTAAATAATAGTCGACCTGCTAAATCATCCTATATTTAATTAAAAATTAATTGATCAATCATGAAATTATGAATTGAAATAATAAATAAATTTGTTAAGATAACAAATCACACTGATAGAATGATGATACAGTTAGCGAAATGGAGGAAATTAACAATCACACATAAGATGATGATGATGATGATGATAATATTAAATTATGGATTTTTTCTTATGTTTTTATATTTTAAATATAAATTCAAGTGTAATATTCAAAACTATTGCAATATTTATTATTTTTAAAATTTGACTATTTTTTATTTTTTACAATAATAATTATGGATATTTATAGAAGAAAATATTTAACTAAGTTTTTCTATATTTATAAAAAAAATTAATGACAGACATAGAAGAGTGTTTTCTGATCCCATATTTACTATTACAAAAAACTTGGATTGTGATTAGGATGAACAACGCAAAATGTAACATAAAGTTTGTAATATTTGAGTTATACAAATATGAGTAGTTCGTATTCTCGAAAGTATCAAAGTCTGATATGGAAATCTTATCCTCTACCCCCTCAATACAAGAGACAATATTCAAGAACATGTTCGGTTTATTTTATAAATAATTTATAAGTTAAAAATGTACAATGAAATGCCTTATAAATAAAATTTATACATCCGTTGAGCTAAAATCTTGATTCTTGATGACCTGAAGAGACTTGTAACTTGATTGGAGAATTACTACACAAATTTGTTAGAATACAATATAAAATATGGTAAGTCGATCTCCTAATACCTTAAACTGTTAATTTAACATGATATCAGAACTTCAATTTTGAATGAGGGAGAATGTTAGAATACAATATAAGATTCAGCTGATCTCGAGCGACTAGAAGTCTAGAATGGGATGTTCCGGCCACTACAATTTATCAGAATGCAAGTTTTTTTTTTTTGCTGATTTCATTAGCATAATTATTGATTAAGTGGGCAGTACCGCAACTGCTAAAACAGACTTGGTTTTGCNGTTGAGCTAAAATCTTGATTCTTGATGACCTGAAGAGACTTGTAACTTGATTGGAGAATTACTACACAAATTTGTTAGAATACAATATAAAATCTGGTAAGTCGATCTCCTAATACCTTAAACTGTTAATTTAACATGATATCAGAACTTCAATTTTGAATGAGGGAGAATGTTAAAATACAATATAAGATCCAGCTGATCTCGAGCGACTAGAAGTTTAGAATGGGATGTTCCGGCCACTACAATTTATCAGAATGCAAGTTTTTTTTTTTGCTGATTTCATTAGCATAATTATTGATTAAGTGGGCAGTACCGCAACTGCTAAAAACAGACTTGGTTTTTGTTTCCCGCACTAATGTTACGTGACTCATTCACTGCTGTATAACTAAACTCAAACAAGAATCTGTTATCAGTTTTACAATTTAAGAGATTGTCACATTACACTTAGGATTAAATTACTAGAACAAATAGCGCTCAGTAAACAGACTTTTATACTTTGTCGTTATATAGTCTCGTCTTCTTACCAAGAGGGCGATGGTAGGNATAAAATCTGGTAAGTCGATCTCCTAATACCTTAAACTGTTAATTTAACATGATATCAGAACTTCAATTTTGAATGAGGGAGAATGTTAAAATACAATATAAGATCCAGCTGATCTCGAGCGACTAGAAGTTTAGAATGGGATGTTCCGGCCACTACAATTTATCAGAATGCAAGTTTTTTTTTTTGCTGATTTCATTAGCATAATTATTGATTAAGTGGGCAGTACCGCAACTGCTAAAAACAGACTTGGTTTTTGTTTCCCGCACTAATGTTACGTGACTCATTCACTGCTGTATAACTAAACTCAAACAAGAATCTGTTCTCAGTTTTACAATTTAAGTGATTGTAACATTACACTTGGGATTAAATTACTAGAACAAATAGCGCTCAGTAAACAGACTTTTATACTTTGTCGTTTGTACGAGAGCTGCGGCATAGAACTAGCTGGTTCAGGATCATGGGATCCTTTTCTATCAGATAGGAAGGGCTATAGCACAAAATGCACTTCTAAGTAATTGCCCCATAGATCCTATATCTCATCTTCTTACCAAGAGGGCGATGGTAGAGTTTAAGTGGAGGTGATTCAATGTTTTACTTGATTAGTATTCCGACGATCATTTAGAAATCAATCCACATCAAAAATGATATTTTAAACTTTACTTGTTTCAGCCCTCATTTTGAGAAGCTAAATCTTTAGGTACTCATATTTTCAAGAGAAAAAAAAGGCAAGATTTTAAAAAGCATACAAGGTATTGCCACACAAATCACAATCTACCACCACTATTTGGTTTTTTTTAAAAGCTAAACAAACTTACTAGAGTTTCACTCTAAGAAAATGATAATAACATAAGTAGAAATCTGCTTGAGTGCTTCACAAACATGCACAAACAGCAGAAATTTAAAGCCATTATGTTCATATATATACTATAACAAGTACCTCCACATTGCTGGACGGTCTCTTGATATGAGCAGCACTCGAGAACCCAAATAATCAAAAGATGGGGAATACATGTCATCAGGTCCGATCACGTCTCTCACTTTTTGCATGATGCCATAATCATTGTTGCAAGATTGCATCTGATCATCATAAGCATCAAAAGCAAATAATCCCAATCCACATGCTCCCATGACAAGGCTTGAATTTCCCCATACTTGTGTTATGGTTGTGTAATGGGAGTGAGCATTTGACTCTGGCAATGTGTAAGAACTAACAAGCCTTTGCTTGCGCAAGGAAAATTGTAGGAGCTGAGAACATGATTGCTTTTTCAAGGATGGCTTTAAGTTGGTGCAGCCAATATATATGGAGTCTCCACGAGAAAACACAGATTGTGCAGTTGTACCCAGTTTGTGTATCTTTAAACCCACACCAGTTGGATGACGAAAATCTAATATATTTATAGAATCAGAAGTGCAGAACACGCCATCATTACCTTCTGCTTCAGAAGAGCTTACCCTGCAATTGCATTAAAAAAAACATTATTAGTAACATTTACAAACTATAGTCAGTAGTTGTAGGCACACATTGTCTGAAATGTAGTAAAACAGACAGCATTACATATAGGGCTATAATTCAAGTCCTGAATCAGGTATTCAATAAACAAGGACGAGCTAATTAAGCCAAGTTCACTTGCGAGCTCAACAATTAAATATGTGTGTATGGGTGTTTGCATAACAAAATTTAATGAACTTTTAATTTATAAATAATAAAAATAAATTTTGATAATTTATTTGAATTATAAAAGAGTTTGAGCTCAAGACATGCTGAGCTTTAGTCATGTTCGGCACATGCTCTGCTTGGGTTGTTTAATTAAACAAGTTTGAACTTGTGTTAGAGTTCGGCTCGTTTACGAACTTAAGATGAGCCTTGTTAAACCAGTTTGGACTCGAATTCCAACCCTAGTTGCATACAAGTACAATGTAGAATATAATGTATTATACAGTTTTAACTTTCGCATGACATTCATGACATTTCCCCCAAAAAATTAGTTTTAGGTTATATTAATAGTGCATCTTGTACATCTGTCACACTTTCATATAGTATAAGTAGCTGCTACCTACACGTAAAAAAATAGATTAAAAACATATAATTCTTATAGTTTGTTTCTTTCTAAATCTAATTGTATGAACTAAAATGTTCAGACCATTTTTATCCTATCAGTGAATAAATTCAAAATCGCTCCTAAAAACTGTATAGATTTAAACTAGCGAACATACTAAGTAGCAGCTTTCTGTACATATATCATTGTACTTTGCATGCGCAATGCAGTGTAACAGAAATTGTGTAAAAATAAAATGACAAACCTGGTAAAGAAAATAGTAAAGAAGCAAGAACATGGAAAGTGATGGCAATATCAAGTGGTTCAGTACTTCAATCAATGGAGAATAGGATAAAGAATGAAATGAATCGAGGAGTATAATTTTTAAAAGGTGGGTGAGAATGGAAGGGATGTTATTACCGATGAGGGAATGAAGAAATTTTAGGAGCAGTATCATCAGACATCAACTGATTAGACTTATAATGATCAATTATAAGTTAAAATACACCCTGCTGGTGAAATTTTCCAACACTGGCTCAGCCTATATATATAAGATTACCTATGCTGTTAGTTAATCTATGAGAATATATGCTAATGGCTTATAAAGAAATTATGGATCACTAAACAACAGGCAACCATGAGGTAAGCAACATAAGCACAGGCCAGAAAATTAATTGTCACAGCTCAGATGTCTGAGTGAGTTATCACAGGGTTTTTTTAACTTTGATAATAATTAAAAATAAGTTATGATGCTAAACTATAAGACAAATAACTCCCTGAGATCCAGGATTTGAAGAACGACTCTATTTTAGACAACGTCAACAAACATAAAATAAATATGAAATATGAAATTAAAAAATAAATGCCTTACCTTTGTCGAACTCCTCCACCCATCTCGGCATCTGTATTGTTCACATGAAGGGCTGAAATTTTTCTGCCAAATAAAGAAACTGACACCAATGATTGAGGATTTTGAGAGTCGACATCCCACAGTGAAATGTTTTCTGCCTCTGCTATGACAATTTTTCCCCGGTTTCTCCACTGCAAAGGGCTTGAATAGTCCATTGCCAGCACAGGTTTCTGCACCTCCCATTTCATGATATGCTCCCCGTCACGAATATCATAAACTTTGACAACCCTCTGCTGACTAGCTGTTGATATGATGAGTGGTCCAGAAGGTTTATACCACCATTGCTGGTTTTCAGGTGCCATCATACTAGACATTGTATTCCTTCTGTATCCTGTGTTATTAGGTAAAGGAGCAAGAGCTGTTCTTGTATTAATTGCTCCATCCTCCATGTGAACTGCTCTCACTTCCTTCGTATAGAAGTCCCATGAGCAAAACCCTGAATCCATGGTATTCCCTGCCGATGCTGCCACAACATATTTTCCAGAACAACCATCTGCACTAGGGGCACGAATTACCCAACAGTCCTTCCAGACATTAGGGGAAACTCCAACTGGGGGCCTATATTCAGCTTTTTCCTAAATTGTGTGACATTATGTAAGTAGATGTTTAGGTCTTCCTAAATTGTGGTTATTATTCCGATGCAACAAATTTACAACATAAAAATGACAATATATAATGTTGAGAAGATACAAATGCTCAGAGAAGCAAAAAGAATTTCACTTTAGTATATAATAATTAACACAACATATCAAGTGCATACCTCACAGTGGGCAACATCATAGAAGGTACATGAGCTGTCATCGTGTGCAAGAAGAACTGATTCTCCATCGGACACAAACCATCCTCCTGTCGTTGTCTTATGGCCAATATCATTCAACTGATGAATGCAACTCTCTTCAGGCTCTTCATCAATAACCATTGTTGGCACATTCTCTTGATCATCAAACTCATCAAGTGTTTCACTTGTCATGAGCACAAGGTCAAACGAACCGCCTCCAGTCACCATATTTGAAGACTTGTGAGCAGCTGAATTCCCAGCCCCATCCATTTCTTGGACAGCACCGTAGTTCAACTTCTGGTTGTCTCCCTTATTAGTATCCTTCAACTGCTCATCCTTCAGTGAAGCTAGAAATTCCAGTGCAATAGGATTGTCATCAACATGACTACCTAACTTATCATCCAACTTTATTGCCTTGGCAATTTCCTCAACATCAGGCTTCCCAGTCTGTGAACCACTCAGTAAGCCTTCTACAGATGGTTTCAGTGTCGTCCTGTCTCTAAGTAACTTGTGATGTGGAAATAATCTTGCTTCTAACTCCTCAGTGTTCAACCCTTTGACCGAACTTCTGGCTCGATCAACATCATTTTGACTCATCCCTGCTACATTAATCAGTTCCTTATTCTCACAAGCACGGTCAACAATGCCCATCTTCGATTCAGTTTTATCAACAACATGGCTCATAACCTTCTCAATTCCAGATATCTTTTCTTGAATATCAGTTATGATCACTTTTGACACATCTGGATTATTCGAATCCAATATCTCCTTAGTCTTCTTAATATCCGATGCTATCCTCTTAACCTTCCCTTCCAAAAACGCAAGCTTCTCGTGCAATTTGCTCGGATACTTACTAGCAGACACTGTCGAAACTCCTTCACTCACACATTTCCCACTCGAAACATCCAAACCACTTGACCTACTCATCGAACTCCTCCTAACCTCTTTTCCCCCTTTCTCAATTCCTTCACTAGACCTCAAACAAACACTTGACCTCCCCCTCGATTCCTCCCTAGCTCGATTACCACCACGATCATTCAAACCCCGATTCATCGAACTCTCACTTCCTTTCAATTCCACCTCCAAAGCCTTAAAAAGATCACTACTTTTCTCCAACCCCACAACACTCCTACCCAAACTTCTCGATTCCCTTCCCTTAATTTCACTTTTTCCGCCATTTTTCACACTCAAATCCCTCAAAGAACCCTTCTTTTCCTTGCCATTACCCAACAACTTACTCCTATCACTATCCAAAACCCTAGAATTACTCAAACCACCTAACCCCCTATTAAACTGACAAGGACTAGAGCTCCTACCTCTCGGAACAGACGTCGTAGACCAATGAAGACGGGTATCGGAACCAGCAGACCCCTTTTCAATTCTGGGCACATTTCGAATCACAGGCTTAACAGAAGCCTCCACACCCCTGATTCTTGAAAGGGGTCTAGGGTTTTCTTTTCCAGTAGATCTTTTAATTGAATCTTTTCCACTATCACCAATCAATGATTTAGAAACTGGGGTTATAGATCTCATGGGTTTGGATGGAATGGTGGGTTTTACAGCAGTTAATCCGGTGCCGGAGGTAGGGTCTTTGCTCCGGCGAAGTGATAAAGCGGACATTTTTATTGTATGTGTTGGTAAATCTTGATATGGGTAAGTGTAATGATTTAGGCTGGTTGTGTTTGTTTGTAGATTGGGGATTGATCGATTGATTGAGTTGGGAGGAGCCTTTGTTGAGTTTAGGGGGGAAATGAAATTTCAAATTTTCAAAGTTCCGCCTTTTCTTTTTTACTCCACTTTTTTGGTATCATTTTGATTAAATAATTTTTGAATTTATTAAAAAAAATTGAGTTGTTGATGAAAAATGATAAAGATGACATTATTTTAATTAAAATTGATAAATTTGCTATTTTTGTGTGCATTNTACTCCACTTTTTTGGTATCATTTTGATTAAATAATTTTTGAATTTATTAAAAAAAATTGAGTTATTGATGAAAAATGATAAAGATGACATTATTTTAATTAAAATTGATAAATTTGCTATTTTTGTGTGCATTAAAAAATTCGAATTCATCAAATTTGTCAAAATTTAAAAACCCTACTACTAAAAAAGCTCTCTTTCCTTTTTATAAGTTAGTTGCCCCTCCGGCGCTGGTTTATCCACCGGCCGAAGACCCTCTTTTTTGTTTTCATTTTATTTTTCATTCAATAATACTCATCTTTTGTTTGNAAAAATTCGAATTCATCAAATTTGTCAAAATTTAAAAACCCTACTACTAAAAAAGCTCTCTTTCCTTTTTATAAGTTAGTTGCCCCTCCGGCGCTGGTTTATCCACCGGCCAAAGACCCTCTTTTTTGTTTTCATTTTATTTTTCATTCAATAATACTCATCTTTTGTTTGTTGTATCTGTTCATGAGAGTTTAGTATGTCTTGATATGTTTTGAGTTATTTTTCGTTGAGAATCATTTATATGGTGTATTGGGGGATCTGGAATGTGCGCATCGAAGTGATGTGGAATAGAACGGCGGTGAAAATCGCAAGAGCTCACCTTTCACAACAGAAGTTTGTTCATATTATGCAGACATATGTACCTTTGATCTCGGCTAGTACAACTGGAACATTANGGTGTATTGGGGGATCTGGAATGTGCGCATCGAAGTGATGTGGAATAGAACGGCGGTGAAAATCACAAGAGCTCACCTTTCACAACAGAAGTTTGTTCATATTATGCAGACATATGTACCTTTGATCTCGGCTAGTACAACTGGAACATTGGATTACATCTATATATAATTGTGTGATGGTTAATTGTGATGCTACTATTTCTAGAAAAAACATCGAAAGTTTGTGTATGTTGGATTGTTCAGAGAACCATTGAATTCATTTTTAGTTTCAAGAAAGACATCGAAAGTTTGTGTAGGCTAGATTACATCTAGATATTTTTGTGTGTATTAAAACGATTGGAATTCCTCAAATTTGTCAAAATTTAAAAAACTTATCATTAAAAAAGCTCTATTTCCTTTTTATTAGTTAGTTGCCTTCGTCCTTCCCCTCCAGCGGTGGTTTATCCACCGGCCAAAGACCCTATTTCTTGCTTTGATTTTATTTTTCATTCAATAATACTCATCTTTTTTTAGTGAGGTGTATTTTCTGCACCCAACTTTTTAGATTGTTTGTTGTATCTCTTCGTTAGAGTTTAGTATGTTTTGAGTTGTTTTTCGTTGAGAATGATTTATATGGTGTATTGGGGGATGTGAAATGCGAGCATAGAAGTGGTGTGGAATGGAACGGTGATCGAAATCGCAAGAGCTCACCTTTCACAACAGAGTTTGTTAATACTATGGGGACATATGTACCTTTGATCTTGGTTAGTGTCTGATTACATCTAGATATAATTATGTGATGGTCAATTGTGAAGCTATTCTTTCCAGAAAGAGATCGAAAGTTTGTGTAGGCCGGATTGTTCGAGAAACCATTGAATTCATTTTTAGTTTCAAGAATATTTGTATTCATTATCTTAAGCGATCCGGAAATAAAACGACTAATTATTTAGCTCGTTTATTTATTTTTCAACCTGGTTGTAGAATTGGTTGAGGATTTGTCCCAACTAAGTTTCGTTCAAATTAATGAATTTTTATTACAACTTGATAATTTATCACTAATCTTGCTAACAACAAACAAGAAGTAATAATATCAAGTAAGAAATGCAGACAACAGTAAACAAGTAATTGAAGACAAATTGAAGACAGGTGTTTAACTTCAAAATTTAATTTTATTAATTTTTATTTGCTACAACTGACTAGAAAATAATTCCAGCTTCGATAGATAGAATAACAAAGTGTTTGCTAATGTTTCTATACTTGAGAAAAGTTAAGCTCAGTTGTAGTTAGAGAAAGTATTTGTGAGATATGTGTATTTATACTGAAACACATATCTCACTTACAAATGTATTTTCCCTTGTTCCTAGAAAAAATCTTGAAATAGAAACCTCACTTTTTCTATTCAAATTTATCTTCATTCCATTTGTAGATAAAGTTGTTCTGAGATGTACAGATATCATTGACTCCTTGAGCACGCTTTATCTTTTTGATTGTCTTCTCCTAAGTTGCAGTAGTAGACTTGACAGACTAGATAATAATGTCAAAATCAATCCTTAAATTTTCACTACCTAGTCTGCTACCTGAAACAGACTGTCAACTTCACTAAAAGATTACTGTCAACCTTTAGATTTTCTTTGGTGACAGTATCTTTGACTCCGCATATTTTATTGTCAAACTTGATAGTCTTCTAAAACATGTTGTCTTTCAAAGTTGCTGTCAACTATCCCCGCCAATGTTGCTGTCAACTATCCCCGCCAAAGTTGCTGTAAGTAAAACTTCATGTCTTCGAATCTTCATTCTCCATCATGTTTACTGTCAAAGGAATAGTTGTTGTTAGTAATACTTGTTGTCTTCGAATCTTCATTCTCCGCCAAGTTTACTGTCAAAGGAATAGTTGTTGTCAGTAATACTTGTTGTCTTCGAATCTTCATACGCTGACAGTCTATAGACTCTGATTAGCTTCTAGACTCTGATCTTGTTTATTATGAAAATCTTCTAAGTACAAAAGACTTGTTACATGTACATGGTCTAAACAAACTAGACTTTGATAATATTATTTGATCGGAGACTAGAAAAACTTATTCTATTACAGATACAACTATGATAGACTCTGTTCTAGTATTTCGTATATCATCAAATAAATATATTCCTGACAATCTCTCCCTATTTATGCTTTATAAAATTTAAGCATAAATCAAGGTTTGATGATGTCAAAACTAAAGAATTTAGGCATTTAATCTAGAACAGTATATACATATATAGGAAAAAGAATTATTTTCAACTTATTCTTTCAAAGGATGGATTCCTTTGCAGAAATGTCTTTAGCATCTTCTCTTTAACATCTGCTAAAGCTTCACCAACAAACTTCTTCAGCTCCTTCATTTATTCATTATCACACTTTATTTGACAGTATGCTTCTTTAAAGGCATTTGCACTGCAATCTTGATCTTTTAAGTCCTTAAGCAATAAAACATTGACCTTCCCTTCCATAGGCTGAAACCCAAAGTAATGACCCACATCCTCCTGAAATTTAACTTCCCTAACTTCTAGAGGCATATCTTGATCATTCCCTTCAATGTCAACATACTTCAAGGTAAATTCAGCCATTTACTTATTTGCTTGTTTGTGCATAGTTAATTTTCTATCAATTTCCTTCATCTAATCCCTTATCACTCCCTCCTTACTCCTATTTACTTCAACTGATGTAGACAAAAGAAATTTGATATATTGTAACTCCTCTACTTTCTTGAAGAAAATGATATTTATTTGGCTTATGCATCTTACAGTCTCTCCCTTTATAAAGTATATCAACATCTGATTTCTGAGTTTTTTAGTTCTATATTGTTCTCCTGGTAACCTTCTTTCTATGATGTTATAGACAATTTGAGCAGACACCAATTTGTTCAAATGCTTCTAGGTGATCTTCTCAAACTATTTATCTATAAGGAAATGAGAGTCTACAGACATATTTGAAGTTCTTTCAATGTCAGATGAAGAGAAGCATCTCAAACCATTAGTTAATCTGGCTTTTAGTTATAGATTTTGTTGATTACATTTCCAGTAGCTAGGTTCCTTGATCTCCTCCTTTTGGTGTTCATAAGAGTCTAAACTCTGTATTTTCTTATCAGAGTCTAACTTAGAGTCTGATGTCCAATGTCCAGTCCCTAGCTGATATAGGCATGAAATTTTTTTCATATTTGCATCCCCTTCAGCCATCCAGAACACTTTTTTCCTCTACTTCTAGTACACTTATTCATTAAAAAATAACTCGTGAAGTTTGTTCTTAACGCTCTCATCATCAATAATACAAGATTTGTGAGAATTTCTTTTTGTTTCTTTACCTTGTCCCAAAATTTATGGAAAAAATTATGTCCCCACTTTACCATAGAAGAAGGAACAAATATTAACTTTAAAAGTAAGTGAGCAGAAGGCAACTCTTTCTAATAATCAACCACTTCACTAAAAAAATTTGGGTCCTTAAGTTAAGTGTTTTCAAATTTAAACCATAATTATTTCCTTGAAAATGAAACATTGACAAGATCAAGATGTATGATCGTGTTCAGAGCATGAAGTATGGTGCAATGTGAGCTTCCATAAACAGAATTTGCTCCACCATGAACCCGTAGCAAAAACACGATCCAGCCTCTCCCTGAGTAAATCATTGGACCCTCTACTCTTTTCCCATGTATAATTATCACCATTTAAATCGATTTCTATCAGCATACAATCTTCAGTCACTCATTTGAACCCATCCAATAGACTTTTTGAGTGCTAAACATTCCCCATTTTATCTGTGACATAGAGAAGATCATTAAAATTTTCAAATATACACCATGACATCCGAGACAAATTATATAAAGAGTGAATAAATCCCAAGATGCCATAGTAACATGTAAGTCTCTAAGAGGCCGCATTATATTCTAAAAAATTGACATCTATATATTTTTGGGAATAGTTCACCACCTGGCACGTAATATGATGCTTCCATATGATTGCTAATCCCCCATCACGTGATATTATATCAATGGAAAAATAATGTGAGAAGTCAAACTTCACACGAAACTCCTCAATTTTATTAGCAGTTTGTTTTTGATAAAAATAGAAAGTCTGGTTTTTAAGCCTGCAACAGGTTTCCAAGTACACGAATTGTGTATGGATTCCCCAGTCCTCGACAATTCCAACTAAGGCAATTCATTTCTAGCAAGCTTAACCAAAAATTTAGGAGAGAAATATGCACAATCAACATTAGAAAAAACAACTTTCTTATTTGATAATCCATCATTAGAGCGACCCATATTTAGTCTACTATCCTTGTCCATAGTCTCATGCATTGCTGGCCCACTTCACCTCCTCTTTCTCTCTTCTAAATTAAGCCCATCTAATTCTTCTTCATCAAGTGAAAGTATGCTACAAGTGAAGCAAAATCCCCCAATCTCTTTTATTTTCATTAAATAATGTACTCAAACCCATTCTTCCTGCATATCTTCTTTTTCCTCTTCAATGATTTCCTCATATCTACTTTGATTTTTATCTACATACACTCACCAAATGTTCGTATTGTTATTAGGATCGTACATCAAGAATACATCAAATAAATTTCTCAGTTGCTTATAATCTATCCATTATAGCTGCGCCTCTCACAAAACTTATTACTAGAGTGGAGAGGAAAAAAAACGAAACTCTCACTTGCACGTAGAGAAAATTTTAATTATTTTGTAAAATATTTTAACCGTTACTACGTGCATTTGAATAAAAAGATCTCTCTTATCGATCTTCTCTTACATTCGTTAATATTTTAATCGTATTATCGGTGACTTAAAAAATTATAATTAATCTACAATTTACTTGCATTCATTAATATCTTAACCGTACCATCGCAGACTAAATTTTTTTAGTTAATCTCTTTGAGATAATTATGTGAAATATGATTAAAATAAAAATTTGATCACCACACATAATTATAAGTTTTTTTTTATGTAAACTAACAATAATATAGGTTATCAAAATGCCAAATTTAAATATAATCATTAAGTCACTAAAAATTATAATATAGATCATTGAAATATAATTTACTCTTATTTTTATTTTAATCTATAGTTATTGTAAATCAATTAACATTGAAAACGGTAAATACCGATAAAAAATCACAAAAAATGCGAATTAATGTGGTCGTTTGGGGTTCCTTAAACTTAAAATAAGTTACTTATTTCATTTTTTTACATATTTTCATTTTTTTAAAAAATATATATTTATTTTAGAATTTTAAAACCAAATATTATTTTCAAAATAAAAAATAATTTACTTATTTTCAGAAAAAATAAATGCATACCTATTTTTTTTGAAAATAAAGACTTATTTTCAGAATTTATGGAAAGCCGAACACCCCGATATAATAAAAAATCACAAAAAATAACTGTGAGAAGTAATCTATAGTCTCTATAGACGGCTCCATTTCTTTACTGGGACAGCTGTGGAACTCGATTGCAAAAATGGGACATCTGCGTTCATGCTTTCAGAAGTAGCACAGCCAATAGCCTTTCTCGGCGGTCATCAAAAGCTAGCAGCTTTGTTAATTTTCAGTGATGACCGCCATGCTATCTGGCGACTTAGAACATAAAAAAATGTTGTGATGACCGCCATGCTATGTGGCGTGCATGAGATAAAAAAATGTTGTGATGCCCGCCATGCTATCTGGCGTGCATGGAAAAAGGAAAATAATAGTTTCCGCCAAACCTCATGGCGGTTACCACATAATTTTAAAAAATATTTTATATTTTAAAATATTTACGTTTAGAAATCAATTATGTTATCTTTATCTAAAAATCTGACTACATGATTTATCTTATCTGAAAATCTACTTTTACCTGAATATCTGCATTTTCTGTTTGTATATTATCCTAGATTTATCATATATGTACCTTCATTTTACATTCACAGCTTGTAATTTATTCTTCCTCTTTTCACAGTCAGTTCTGCTGCTTGTTCGAGCGCTTTGCTGCTGCATCTTCAGATTGCTTAATTGTTTTGTGGCT
>QRFB01001212.1:35639-70390 GCA_008931105.1 Oenanthe javanica | reverse complement strand
AATTTTTAATTTTAAAACTCATATCTCAAACTTATAAAGTATGAGAAAACTCCTCGCTCAAATAATAAGTTATGAGTTTTTGATATCTTAGAGGGAGGTGGGCAGGAGAAATCAAATAAAAAATTTAATATTTTTATTTATTAAATTACATGTTAATTTTTAAAATAAAAAATTTATAATACTGTTGTTTAATATTTAATAAATAATAGTGATTTAATTTTTATATTAACTGTATATATTATTTTATTTGAGATTAAATCTCAAAGTATCCACTAAAGTGAGAGGCTAGTATCAATTTATTTTATNTTAATAAATAATAGTGATTTAATTTTTATATTAACTGTATATATTATTTTATTTGAGATTAAATCTCAAAGTATCCACTAAAGTGAGAGGCTAGTATCAATTTATTTTATAGCATTGTAGTTGCGAGTATTGATAATAACGTTAAATTGACCAATTTAAGTTGACGGGAAGTCGGAAAGTAGTATCGTGGATCTTAATAAGAGATACATTTGGAAATACGCTCGTTATTGGATTTTGACATGGTCATGTGCCTACAATTTCCAAACATGTCGCACTTAAGATGAGCTGCTTTCCGTCTAACATTTTTGTCATTATTCACAACTATAATGGTACAAACGAGATTAAAATAACTAAAGTGATTAAATTGATATTAGATAATCACTTTAGTGAGTACTTTGAGATTTAATCCATTTTATTTGTTAAAAAAATATTAAATTAATTCCAGCATTCAACTGAACACGTGATATAAAAAATGATATTTTATCTCCGTTCTACCTTTAACCCGATTCATAATTCCAAAAAATAAAATTATGCTCCTCCGTCTAAGTTCGAAGATCACGCTTTCTTCCTATAGCATGCGGCTCATATACTCTTTGGTTCAAAAACAATCTATACACAAAGAATAGTTCCACACCATATCAATTTGATGCATGAATCATATATGATAACACTTCATGACTCTCGAAACGGACTCTTTAATTTATTGTTTCCTGCTAACATGGAATGCAGCATTTCACAGAAAAAGTTACCCATAGAGTTCATTTCGATGTTTCTAGCTCTTATGATTTTTAGCTAAAAGCTGCTTAATCTTGAAATTTATCCATGCAAAATTATATAAATAGTATGCATGTATTTGTTTATACTTTTGTTCGAGTGACGTGAAAGAGAGCTGTAAATTTGATAGAGAAAATCGGGGAGTGCTTTATTCTATATAGACAAAATATTTCCTGCGCTTGAAAAATTCTTTTAGCCACAAGATTTTGGTCTATCATACTTAATATGATCGATATATGTTAAATAATATTTCATATGTTTGTGTGGAGTGAAATTCAAGAAATGAGATTGTGTTAAGTATGTGTGTGAAGAGCTTAATTAAGATAAGTTGGCACCGGCTAGATTTCTTATATTTTCGTGTTTGATTTATAATTATATAAAAAATAGATTATTGAGGTGTAGAGTTGTACTGGGAATACTCCATATGAGTATATTTTACTCTTCTAAGATAACACAAATAAAAGCGAGCATCCTTGTCTATAAAAAAGCAAACCACCTCATGCTTGCTATATACAAGTATAAATAAGTGCATCTATTGTCAATCATAGATTAAAATTTTAATCCATGGTCAATAAATAAAGCTCTAATTGATGATACTGTACTGTGTTCAAATATTTAAAAAGGGAAAGAACTAACCGGGTTGTGTAGTTTGCGATTGTAGTACGTTATTCATTAGGACAAGCTGGTGTTGTCCGGGCGTGCATAGGGTGTATGCTATATTTTGGTGATTCCGTACATCTTTTTATTGCAGTAGGAATGAACAAGGGCTATGCTCTTGGAGCATCGGCGTGGTGCATGCAACGTATTCTAGTGGTGCTGCAATGCTACTGGAATTGAAATCGTATCAATGAATATTCATGGCTAACATGATCAAGCTTCGTTGCTTTAAGATTAACTCATCTCAGTCGCATTAGACATATATAAAACAGTTACATGATGACAATAAATCCAGATTTTTCTTCAATCAGTCAAATATTTGCATATAAGTGTGTTTGAGTGTTTCTAGCTAATAGGCAAACAACAATTGAGTTTCTTGGGGTCTAATAACAAGAGAACTCCAAAGCACCATCTAGTGCAAAGAGTTCACAATTTAGACAACTTTTACATTTACATTTATCACCACAACTTTTACTTTGTTTTATTACTGCCTTTGTTGCTGCTGGTGGAGGAGCTCCTTCAACTTTCATCCCGATTTGCACAGCAGGAGGCTTCACACCGTCAGGCAAACTCTTTCTCGTGTCCATCACCACCCATTTCTCAATATCCATTGTCGATGATTCAAAAACAGTTTTCCATGGAACTTCAGCTTTTCCCAGGAGTTGTGACTTTCGGCCTCTTCTTCCAAAGAATGAAACTCCGCTCCTAGGCCTCCATCTAAGTTCAAAGATTACAGTTCCTTCCAAAAGCATGCTTCCCATAGACTCTTTGGTTCCGAAACAATCTAAAGACAAAGATTGGTTCCACGCCATATTTGATGATGATGATGATACTTCTTGACTCTGAAATCGGACTCTTTTCTTGTTTCCTGCTGACATGTAGCATCTTACAAACAAGCTTCCCTTGCAATGCAATTCGACATTTCTCGCACTTATGATTCTTAGCTCACAGCTAAAAGCTGCTTCATCTTGAAATTTATCCATACAAGATTAAGGACACTACTATCTATTTAATTTTTTTATACTTTTGTTAGAATGGGTGAAAGAGAGTGTTTTAAATTTGATACCCAGGTTAAGGGTGTGCTTTGTTCTATATATAGAGAGAATGCATGGGCTTTAAGATTGCTGTGAGCCACTTGATTAGTCTTTGTGTCATTCAAATAACTTAAAAGTATCACCTTCCCACTTGTGTCCTTAAACAAGATTTTGGCTTATCAAACTTTATATGATCGAATATGTTATATAATATATTATATGATTGTGTGGAGTGAAATTGAGATTTTGTCAAGGATTTGTGTGATCGGCTTAATATAAATAGGCACTAGCTAGATTTCATTAAAATTTTGTGTTTATTTTGTAATTTTACAAGATCGTTGTTAGGGCAAAATCCCGGCCTAGTAATTCATGTAGGGGGGGGTCTATCTGCATCCTTATCCAAAAAGGGCAGCAGCATGCGAAGCAACTTTATATTTACTACTACGAGTACCGCTACATTTGAACGGCTCAAAAGCATAGTCCATGGTTTACATGTAAGTGCATGTATGGTCACACACACATGATAAAACAGGGGTTAATCAGGTTGATTGATACGAAGAATTTATAATTTAGTAGTCTCGATTTATCTTCAATAATTTATAGAAAAATTATTATTAAAAATTTCAATTCTATCTTTTTCATGTGGCTATGTATATTAACATATATAACTCATTTCTTTTATTCCTATGATTGTTCAGTGATGAGTTTTTTCCTATTAGAATTAGGTTTCTAACCCATATGGTGATCTGAACGAATTCTTTTTGATTAGTTAGAAGATTCTCTAAAAGAAATATGGTGTTCTGCTTCTGGCGGCAATATACTATTGTGATTCCGCTTACGGGGTCAAATTGAGCAAGCGTAATAGCGTCAGTGCTCTGCGATCAGAGTTCTATTTTACAACTAATTGTGTTTACTTGAAATCTTACGTATCAGATATCTTGTTATCTAAAAATTTATCATTACTATGCTTTAACGACACCAGCAATTTTAAAGATAGGATTACGAGACATGGAAGTTATCTTTTATGCTATTAAATGAGAGTTACTCTAAACACAGTATTACAATATGACTTGAAGATGAATTAGAATATTAAATATATTAAAATTTTATTATTGATCACTCGTTGAATTTAAGTAGCTCATGTTAAAATTTAGATTTTGTATACGACTGTATAATTAGAATATCTCAATTTGCCGCACACAAAATTTTGAAATACTCCCTCTCTATTTTTTTTTATATTTGTCGTTTAATTTTTCTACACGTAATTTAAAATACTTTGACCGTATAGTTAAAATAATTATTTGTAATTTTTTTTGTAAATTTTAGTATAAATTATATATTTTTATTCAGAAGTTTTTTTTTAAAAAATAATTATTTTAACTATACGGTCAAAACACTTTAAAATGTGCGTAAAAAGTCAAACATTAAATATAAAAAAATAGAGGGAGTACTAATTCATCTCAAAATTATCCGCATTGCATTGATTTAAGAAAGCAAACCATATGTAATAGCTATGTGGCTATGTTGCATTACACGTTAACACTATGCAAAGATAACACTAGTAGTTGACTAGTAAATAAAAATCTTGGAGGAACAACGGCTATAGAAAAATTATGTAGTCAAGGATACTTTCTGCTATAATCACAACTCACAAGAGCCGTATTGTTTTCAACCTTCGAAAGGGTAAAGTATAATTTAGCTTTATTTTAGCAAAAAAGTATATATACTTGAGTGCAAAGGTTATTCTAAGAGGAGTTTCTCGAAAACACAACTTTTTCAAGGTTTATTTTTTGTATTTTGTTTTATAATACATATATTGCAACTCTGTGCAACATACTGCATTTCATTTTTTAAATTGTTTGTAATCTCACACAAACACAATAAATGTAACAATTCCAATCAAATTTCGAGTTTTTTTAAATTAGATCAAGTCCTGATTTCCGAATCCGAAATAAGTCAAAGTAAATTGGCTCAAATGCAACAATTTGAGTAATCTATAAGCCCATCACAAGCGTCTAAAATATCATTGGTACACTTAGTAATAGTACTTTTACTTATATATATACTGAACAAATTATCTTAATCTACTCGATATGAAACTGATGTGTTACAATAAATTACACTTAGCCCAATACAATATTAGTTATTTTATTAATTAAATAAAATCATATTATTAATGAAAAATCTTAATCAATCCATTGACAGTACAATCAAAGTGTATTGATGGGATAGTTTAAGTATTAAGAGTTTATAATACGTGGTTTTCCACTCTAATTTAACTCGAGAATTTTTATAATAGATATTCATTTATAAGTATATAATTAAGTCAATTTATTCAAAAGAACAAAAGAAAGTATATCGATGGGACAATAAATAAAGGCCAAGAACAACAATTATAACATGATGATGCAGAGATGAGTAAATAAATCATAATCTTTAAATCAATTCAAATATTCAATACTTGCATTACACATAACTATGGAGTTTCTCCTTTTCTAAAAGAACTCCAAAGCAGCATCTAGTGCATATAATTGGCAATTCACACAACTTTTACGTTCACATTTATTTTGTTGCATGGCCTTTGGCATTGCTGGCAGAGCTCCACCAACTTTGATTCCGATTTTCACAGCAGGAGGCTTCACACCATCTAGCAAACTCTTTTCCGGGTTCATTACGATCCATTTCTCAATATCCATTGTCGATGATTCGTAAACATTTTTCCATGGCATCTCCGCTTTCCCTAGGAGTTGTGACTTTCCTCTTCTTCCGAAAAATGAAATTTTACTCCTCCATCTAAGTTGAAAGATTACGGAACCTTCCAATAGCATGCTGCTCATACACTCTTTGGTTCCTAAACAATCTATACAGAAAGTTTGGTTCCACACCATATTTGATGATGTTGATGACACTTCTTGACTCTCCAATCGGACTCTTTTCTTGTTTCCTGCTGACATGTAGCATCTGACAAACAAGCTGCCCGTGCAATTAAATTCGACGTTTCTCGCTCTTATGATTCTCAGTTCACAGCTAAAAGCTGCTTGATCTTGAAATTTATCCATGCAAAATTAAATACACTACTATTTATTTGTTTATATTTGTATAATTTAGTGAAATAGAGTTAGAAAGAAATTTGATGGATGGAATAGCTTAAGGGAGTGCTTTGTTGTATATATAGTGATACAAAATGCATGCAACTTGCGGGTTGCTTTAAGCCAGTTGATTAGTCTCGGTGTCTTTTGAATAATCATGTATCATCGTCCCACTCAAAAATTAATTTCAATGCCTTTTAGAAGATGTTGGCTATAACACTTTATTAGATAAAAGATTCATGTACAGTATAAATTACTATACTATATGATTTTTGTGGAGTGAACCGCAACAAATATTCAAAAATGATTTTGACAAGGATTTGTGTGATATGGTAGAGGTGAATATGTAGCCACTTGATAGATTTCATGAGATTGTTGGGCTTAATTTATTTTATATTTAGAGATTGTCAAAGGCAAAATGAAAATCCCTGGATAATCCTTCTAGTGGGGGGTTTATATGAGTTTCTTATTCCTTTTAACTACAAATTAAAGCAAGAAGCATTAAGTGATCAGCAACAAAGTCGAACTTATAGTCAAGTGCCAAGTATGAATAGCACAAATTATCTTAAATAAATATACATACATGGTCACAAATATGCAAGCACCCGTTATATAAAGCAACTGAATTTCGGAGATTGTTTCTACTGTATTATTTTTCTATGACAATTGTTTGAACATATTTTATGTTCATAGCTCTGTATCATAAATATGAGTCAATTATAGAGGATGCTGAAAATTTATTTGTCGGTATAGTGGGAGAGGTTACTAAGACGTGGAGGAGAGACCCTAACCTATTTTAATATTCAAAATTATATATGTGTTAGACTTATTCCATAAATGACGTTCACTATATATTATTTTAAATACGGAATAAATTAAAATTTCATGAATTATAGTTAATATTATTCAAGTACAATATGATTAGGACCTCCATATCTTTGCCGATATTGCAATATTGCATGAAAAAGAATCCATAAAATACAAATAGCTAGCTAAGGTCTATAGCAACGTGGTTATGTTGCATTACACGTTAACATTGCACAAAAAATTCGACAGTACAGTAACAATCAACCAGTACTTAACAAAAGCACGAGAAAAATGTTACTTATAACTATATATATATAAAGAAATAAAGGGTAATATATTGGAGGTCCAACTACAAACCATAATGTACAGGACCCCGGAGGTCAAATGCTAGTAGTATATTCGCAGGAGCCATTATTTTTTCCAACTTTCGAAGAGACGAATTTAATAAAGCTTATTTTGTCAGCCCATTGGAGTACTCCTCATTAAATATTTATGTGACAATTACATTATTTTATAGTGCATACAATGGATAATTGTCCACAGAATTTGACTCACATACAGGGTACAGTTACAAATCAGGGTGAGAGCAAGTTGAGCTCCGACTAAACTTGTAATTAGTAAAAGAAATAAAACCTTATCTATATATCTTAATAAATGTATTTATAATAACTATGCATTTTAGCATCCGATGTTTTAAGATTTTGATTCCGCTGCTCACACGTATTCAAAGAAAGTGGAAACTGTAAAATCATCATTCTTTTCCTGATGAAGTGAAATTCAATCGGAATATTTCATTTTTCAACTACATATTTTCTCCATAGCAATTTACAACAGACGTTTGATTTATTTTATAAATTAAAAAATATACATATTTTATAAGTGATATAAGCTCCTCATGCGGTAACTCAAAAACCATCCGAATATTATCCGACGTACATTACTTTTCATCATTTAGTTCACCAGTAATAGGTGAAGAAGTATGGAACTACTGCCGTATATAATGATAAAACAAAGTAAGGCTGCAACTTGCCTGCGTGAAGCTGGAATCACCGGTAATCGCTGGTCAGCCATACGGCGGTGAATTCGTTCCCAGACCTTGTACATTATGCATGGGAGCTGGCATGCCCATGTCTCAAGTCATTATCTTAACCGCAAGGAGAGAGCTTCACAAGGCAGGGCTAGTGACTGGAATGAAGCGTTAACAAGGTAGGTGCGGCGGAGGGACATATGGGCAAGAAGCACCTGAGATTCATGAAAACAATTTTTTACTTTTCTTTTATAAATATATATATATATATATATAATAATTTATATTACTTACATGGTAAAATGGTGTATAATTATATATTAATTTTTCTATAATTGTATATGTAATAATTGTTATAAATTGTAGTTTAGAATCTAAAATCATTATACTGGAAAATTTATTTTTATTAAAAAAGTTACTTTAAGAAATTAAAGAAATTAATTTGATTAAAAAATTATTTTTACAATCTATGAAATATACCAGAATATTTTTGTTCAACATTTTTTTTGGGCTCCCCTAAATTCGGATCCTGGCTCCGTCACTGCTTGCGGCGATTTAACGGTTCTGCAATATTTAATTTAAATTTTGTTAATAAAACGATTCCATCTAATTTGTCTTGATTTTTTGTTAGATTCAACGAATTGATATTTGAATGAATTAAATACTTTGATCGTCCTTTCATCATGATTTATTTGATACATTAATTAATTGTTTCGCTTGGAAATTTTGCCTTCCAAGTTCCATCAAGAGAAGAAATATACTCCGTACTAGTGTTCTACTGAAAAAAAACAGAGCTAGATGTGTTTCTTTGCTTATCATGATTGAATAATAATACTGTACTAACATAGACATTAAGCACAAAATAAACAGAGAAAGCTGATTCTTGATTATGTTGGAATTAAACGAGTCATTTGCATTCATTGGAAAACACCTAAGCTACGTTGTATAAAGTAAATAAACATGAAGCTGTACGTATGTTAAACTTCCTCATCCTACTCTAGTAACAAGACAACTCCAAAGCAGCATCCAGTGCAAAACATGGATAAGTTTGATGAAGAAAATGAGTAGGGACTTGTGGCATATATAGAGAAAGAGGATGCATCNCCAGTGCAAAACATGGATAAGTTTGATGAAGAAAATGAGTAGGGACTTGTGGCATATATAGAGAGAGGATGCATGAACTCGAAGATTACTTTAAGCTGCTTAATCTGTACTGTGCCATTAACAAAGGAGTATCACCGGCCCATTTATTTAAAGTTATAATGCCTTTTTTACAAGATTTTGGTTTATATAAAAACATGTTATATTATTATATCGACTATATGGTTCGCATGGAGTGAATGCATGAAGTGATTTCTTTAAGATTTGTGTGATCGGGTAAATATATAGAAATCTCCACTAGCTACACTGCCTGAAATAATTGAGTTCGTATAGTACAAGCAAATTTTTTAAAGCAATAAAATGTTTGTGGTGGGGAATTTTAAAAACACGAGTATATTCTTGTTTTAAACCTCTACAAATAAATGCAACCAACATCATCATAGTTCCAACACACTGGAGTTCAGTTGTACTTATCGGCAATAGTATAAAACATTCTATTTGCACTTTCACATGTTTTTTTTATTATATCAAAATCTATGGGTAAGATTTACATTTTTTACGAACAAGATCAACCTTATCGTTAAGAATCAACTATGAGAGCAAAAAATAATGCAACAAATTTGAATCTATCAGAGTTTATTTTATAACCAACCGCTTTAAGCTAAAGGACTGAGAGTAAAGGATGTTAGCAAAGTTGAATCTTTGTCAATAAATTTTGTATCGATATTGTTTAATCTAAAGAATGTCCCTTTTTTTTAGTAATAATAAGAAGTCGAGACTCGAGAGAGAGGATTTTTTTTTTTTTTGAATGGAGAACGAGAAAGAGGAAATTGACTTGTACTAAATGTAATAAACGGTTTATCATCCGTCATATCTGATACTTTTAAAATCTGAAATTTTCATGGTAGCTGGTTAGTGCGTTTCGTACGTTTATGCTTTGAATATTTCCCTTTGCCATTTATTAATTAATGTGAATAAAACTTAAACCCGGAAATAAGTTTGCTTATTGTGCATCTACATGGAGAGTAAAACTGGGAGCAGCTTCTTTCTCGATGGGTTTGGTAATTTGGGACCATGCAGGTGCTTTTGTGGTTGGAAAAACGGTCTGTAAAGCTATGGTTACCACAGTTTTCGAAGCTGAAGCTCTTGCCATTCTTGAAGGTCTACACTGGCTCCTAACCATGAATCATGATAGAGTGATCATCGAGTCAGATTCACTGCTCACTGTTCGAGCCTTGCAGTGTTCTCATGACAACTTATTGGAAGTTGGTTTTATTTTGAATGCTTGTCGCAATATTCTTGATTCTAGATCAGGTTATTCAGTTTCTTTTGTTATAAGACAAGCGAATAGGGTCGTTCATCTAGTAGTTAAATTACCATGTTCTCTAAATTGTCAAAACGTGCTAACGTCTCCTTCAAGTATGTTGTTGGAGACTCTTCTGTATGACATTTCCTAGTAATGAAATTTGTCTTTTATTCAAAAAAAAAATTCGCTTATTGTGCATAAAATTTTTTTATCTCCTACTCTTGAATCAAAAGGTTAGAAACTATATTTAGTACTGTGATAATGTCATTTGTAAAAGAATAAAGGTATTGAGCCAGGAATATCACAAATTATTGGTAATGTAACGACTAAAATCAACATTATAACAGTGATATGCAAGTTATCAATTATTTAGTTTAAGTAGCTTTTTAAGTTCTAGTGACTGCTGCATTATGTTTAGATGGGCATCACAAAAATGAAACAGAAAACAGCCAACTGAAAAAAGAAAAGGGCAATACTTAACGTTGACATAAAAGCTTGAACATTTATTTCTAGAAAGTTAGAAGTATATAAATATACAAAATGGTGAATACGGGAAGTTCATTACATCACTACATATATAAGTAACGATATTGAACAAGTAAAATGTCCGTAAGTAACTCGACTAACATTTAGATTTTATAAGATGCCCTCAGCATTCCTTGTTTTTTACTTGAGGGCTTGATCAATTTGATAGGCTTATGAGTTCTTGCAACAAAATAGAGCTCTAAACAGCGTATAATGCCTATACACAATTTTCTAGATTACACAAACTAATGTTCACTTGTATACCCTATTCCTTATTTCCTCCACATTGGAAAATATAATTCATTTGCTACTATTGCCAATTTTCATTAGTTTACCGACAGGAGACTAAACTGGTTTGACCTACTAGTCACAACCAATGCAGAAAACAAAGTTGTATATGATCTAAATAAAAGCAGCTAGAGGAACAATCCCAACTCACTGCATGATTGAGCGAAGCTCCCACTTACCTTCACCATCAATTAATCGCAGTTCCGTGGAATGAAATGGTATCAAAGCGGGACGCTGTGATAAACAAGAAAATCACACAATATAAGATGGGATAAATACAGCAGATTAAAGTCAATTAAAGAGTTAGAATTGCCATGAAAGTTTAGGAACATCTTCTTGTTACATATATGATACAGAGGTATGTACATATCATATAACACAAGGAAAAAAATATACGAATCAAAAAATATTCTTAACATACTAAATTTTGGAGAGAACAGACCAACAGGGTACATGCATGCATAAATACATATGCAAAGTCCATTATGTGACAAATGTCAGAACGATTGAAACGAATGAGAGAAGGGACTAAAAACTGAATTTTGGAGAGAAGAGGGTCACCTTGCCCCTCACNAAATACATATGCAAAGTCCATTATGTGACAAATGTCAGAACGATTGAAACGAATGAGAGAAGGGGCTAAAAACTGAATTTTGGAGAGAAGAGGGTCACCTTGCCCCTCACTTTAACCTATTTACAATTTTAAGCATAACGTAGGACTGCACACAAATTTTAATTAAAATAGGTTCAGTAATTTAGAGGTCATACTAAGTACTTACAAAAAAATTATGAGCCTGTTCACTTGGGCTTATAAGTGGTCAAAGTTTACGGACTGCTTGGCAAAAAAGTTAAAATGGACTTTTGTTGGCTTATATGCTCCTAAAAAACAGTCCAGGAGGTGCTTCCCACTTCTTACTTTTTTTAATGTGATGGTTTGACTTTCTATATTACTCTCGGTCTTTTCCTTTACCCTCCCTCGGGCCTCGAGTAAAGGTATCAATGCATTATTCTGCAATCTAAATTTCTATATTTTCTATGTAATAATTAAAAGTTAAAATTTTTGAAGCTTTTAAACCTAAATACAATTAATGGGGTTAAGAGTCATAATTCTTTTTTCTGTTTAGGTGTATACGTCCTTTCAATTTTTTCATAACTTACTATAATTTCAATTTTTAAACTTTCTAAATTTTTAAGTGATATTTACTAAAAATGTATACTACCTTGTGCATTGTGTTCTTTTTTATTATTTCCATATTTTTCGTAACATATAGGTTAATAATTATCTAACACATAACTAATTTACAAGTTCAGTAATCTAAACAAAAGAAAAAATCAAGTTACAAAAATAACTTTAGGTGACAAGAAACTCATTTACTTTAAGATAAGCCAGACAGACCTTATGTCTCATGCAGACTAAATTGCGGCATATTGTATATCTATTACTGTTACTAGCACTACTTACCTGTGAGGAAGTAACAACTGTTATGCCCATATCATTTGCAATCCTATAAAGATGTTCTTCAACATCAACACTAGTAGCACTGTATTGAAAGAGAAATACGTATCACTAAAAGAAATTGTACAAGTTCTGTTTACACAAAAATCAATGTATACAGTTGCTGCTTACTTGGTACACTCATCCAGGATTCCATATCGAGGTTTTTGAAAGAATAAGCGAGCCTAGCAAACAAATGACTTGGTGTTTAACATTACATCATGCACTCGACAGTATAAGATTAGCCAATGATTTTAAGAAAAACAGTCGCTAAACCTGAATACCTTGAACATGAAATTTCAACACTAGATATATGCATGTGTGTGCATGAATGCATGCAAACTCAAGCATGACCTCAAAATTTCACTAGTTCAACTCACCATGCCTAGTCTCTGCTGTTCACCAAGTGAGAGGATGTCCTCCCAGTTCTGACTAGCATCCCAGCGACCTTCTCTTTCCAAAAGATAAAGTAACTTAACTTTCTCTAAAATTGCTTTCAGATGTGCATCCAAATTGTTTGTGCCACTTGTATACGTTTGACCTGATATTTGTGAGATTAAGTTATTCCCGAAAAGAAGATGAAACTATTAATTTACTTTTTTCTGTGTGAACAAATTGCATAACGAAGCGTAATCAACTATTAATGCAACAATATCTATACTATATTATTATAACCGAACAAGAGATATTAGAGTTATATTCTAATTGGACAAAAAAAATTCCACGTAAATATATATATATATAAAATAAATTACTTTTTTATCTGCAACATATATACAATAAAAAACATCAACAATGCTAAACTTATAGTAACCTTTTTCATGCAAGTTTGTCACCCTCTTCTCTGCTTCCTCGTGAGAGAGCGGATATATAATTTGATCTCTCAAGGTCCCTAAACATGTATATGGTCTCTGGGGAACAAAAAAAAGACCACAGCCAGATCCAGCCTCTTCATTAGTAACATGATGTGGTTTAACAAGCTTTCCATTAACTACGGGCCAAAGACCTCGAAGGGCTCTGAATACTGAACTTTTTCCACTTCCATTTGGACCTTCATATAAAACATGTCAGCCGAAATGATTAACTGAATACTTTGCTAGATGAACAATGTGAGTTACTTCACTAACCAGTGACAAGAAGACTTTTGCCTGGCTCTATATCACACGTCAACTGCCTAGCTAACATCTTCTGTGTTGGTGTGACGATATCCACTTTGGAAAATGATATAATATCATCAGTGTTTAATTCTTTCACCACCGATGAAGATGTAGAACTTGCAACATCTTCTGGAAAAAAAATAATGTTATCAGCAAAAGGGCACAACACGAACAATTTATCAAAATAAAGTAGACTATTTGAAAGAATAGTAACTTCGTGTGAGATGACATGTAGTTCTTTATTTTAAAAAAAAGGGAGTTGAAGATCATCTGAAGCAGATGAATTAACTGCCTCCAATATGCTACACATACTAGAAGGTCCTAGTTTTCCCTACCACTACCAGTTCAAACTTTCGATCCAAATGTGCGGAGCATATCTCTTAATCGCCTTCTATGTATTATGTGTCATATATTCCAATATCATAAGACTAGCAGCAAATCTCACAAGACTCTTAAATAGGTATATGATGGCACAAAAAATATTTCCTTTAAAGAAAATGAGAATAATCCGCCGATACATTCTTCAAATACCTGATTGTGCAGCGTCTAAAAGCTCTTCCAGCTCAAAAATTCGATTGATACCACCAGATAGCTCAAGAAATTTTCTATGTAGCTCAAGAATGTCGCCAAAAGCCAAGAAACTTTGAGATACAACAGACGCTAAGAAACGGAGTGCATGTGCCAGCTCACCTAAATAATTCATGATGTACTTATATTCTTTTGAAGGAGAGACTTCTATAAGATAGACAAAACAAAGGAAAACCATTTTCTCACTATAGATGCATACCTTGAGTGGAAACTGAAGCTCTATTGCCTTTGTGTTCCATAGCGTATAACAAGCTCAATCCCCATGTAACATTGTGAGGTAGTTGTTTCGTAGTAAAATCATCTAGTACACCAAACAGCCACTTCTTCTTCAAAAGTAAAGCAGAATGATTGAGAAGTTCCATAAATCTTGATTCAACCATCTGAGAAGAACAAGGAGCATTAGTTAAGGAGGCTGTTGTATAGGGACTGTTCTATAGAATAACAAAACGAAACAATGAAAGATTAAATCAAGCTGCATCATAAACTTCTGGAATTGAGTTTTAGCTGTACCCATATAATATATAATTCTATATGCAAGTTCACAGCTGTGATGGAGCTAGAGAAAATCTTTTCTCTGTGAAAACCCACAACCCTAAGCTAGTAGTATGCTCAAGACATGGCACATAAGGCCTGGCACTAAAAACACAGTAGATATGGAACCTGTGTACATTTGGTCTGTGACCCTTCCCCCTTAGCTGACAACCTCCTTACTAAATGTATATAACACATTGAGACAATTCATGAGAAGTGTCCAAAGGCCGTTCTCTAAGTGACCAACTTCTTATTAAAGGAATAACCTTGTGTCATCTTAATACTTGGCTGGTTATCATGTTTAATTACCTCTTCCAAAATTATTACTCCTAATTATAATGGAACTACATGTGTAATTGTTGAAAATGATCTATAATTCTTGAAAATGATATATTATATATATAACTGGTCTGTAATTATCATGGCTATCACGACGCTCTACTAATCAAGATTAGCTGATGACTAGTCAGTAATTCAGGATCTCCGGAACAACTAGGACCATACCCAAAACAGTAAAATGTTCTCATTTTGTTATAAAAAAAATCTTGATTAAACTGTTTTAATTCGATGAACAGTTTTAATTTCATAATCTGTAAATTGTAATTGTTTTAACCAAGAAATAATCGAATTGATGCAACATTCAGCATCTAATTTACAAGTTCAAAAATAAATTTACCACAATTAATAATTGTGTTCATGATCTGAGATTTGCAAAATTATGTAACTTTTAATACTTATCCAGAAGAATAAAAAAAACCTCTCTACAAAACATAATGTCATATGATTCACCCTAGATTGAACAGGAAAGATATATACAGGTTAAAGTAAGGAGAAAAATAATCGATTTAAATAGACAAATAAAAGAAAGAATGATCGGACAACCATTTCAGTTTATTACTATTATCATTTTATGAACTCTTGAAAATATGTCAGAACTAACACCAAAAGTTGTCTACTTAGACAACACCTATTTATATAATAAATATATACTTAAAAATTGTTAATTTTCTAGCTACAGTATGACAAAAAGTAATTTAATTGGAGTCTGATTAGTGATTCCACAATCTGTCTTGTACTATAAATGTTATAGGAGAAGCTAAATAAATACTTATACAAAGGAAACAAATTTAAAAGAGTCTAGTAGAATAAAGGGAATTTACCGCTTTTTCCCTAGCACCGCCTCCAAAGAAAGCAATAGATTCAGCATGTGTACGCAGTCTCTCATGCATAAACCTGATGATATTACAGTATTCTAAGCTACGACAATTTTAAAAAAAAAGTACAATAAACAACAATAAACATAAACCAAATGAAAACCTGAAAGTTCCTTCAAGCTGCTGTTCACGGCTTGCCAGGTTGCCAAAGTCTGGAGTAACACCCCTTAAGAAACCCAACCCTAATAACATGTAAGTGTATAATATGGCAATTCCCCTTTGACCTGTTAGCAGCTTCATTCTCCACGTGAACCTAACAATATACAGTATATAGTTTTAAAAAGGATGATAAATTATTGAAGAAGTAAATTGAAAAAATATACAGAGGTCAAAGCCTTTTATTTTTATTTTATTTTTACATGTATCAGTTTTATTTATCTAAAAAAAAGGCTAAAAAAGATGCAGGACTCAAAAAAAGAACAGCAATACATAATTAAGCAGAGACTCTGTATTTTACTCCAACAGTAGTAGCTTAATGGAATGCAAAGAACACTATATCCCAAAGTTATCAAAGATCCATAAAAAAAAAGGGAAAAAAAAGGCTTTCTTCATGTTAAACAGCCACGATAACAACACAAGATCACCTCAACAAATTAATTAGTATCCTTACATAGTCTATATACTAGACAAAAGATGTAACATATACTGTATCCCAAAACAGACAACACAAAACAAACCACAGCAACCAAATTATCAAAAATGAAAAGTATTACGACTTCATTTCTTGCACAGAAATATCCAGCTTCTGGTTGTGAAGAAAGATTTTTTCTGTGCAAGCATCATCGGTGGTATGCTTCCCAAGTCGAAAGAGTCAAATTTGGATTACAAACTCTCATATTAGGGGACATATAGCTTTCTAAATATGAAATGCCAGAGTATGATGGGCAGTTGGGCACAGGACTGATATCAGTAATTTCAAATGAAAACTCTACTTGTGAGTTGTGACCAATATGAATGGAAGTCACAAGAAAGGTCTATAGGCATCCAGAGAGAATATATTACTTTTAGTAGAATGTAGATTAAAATAGAAAAATATTCAAACTGATAAGGTGAGTGTTCAAATGAAGAAACGGGTGAAAAAGCAAAGTAATCCATAATAACATCATGACCGTCCATGAATAAAGAAACACAAGCAACTGCATCGCATACCATAAAATGTCAACAGTTGGCTTTACCATCCCCGTAACCAACCCTGATAAATCAGCAGTTAATTTTTCTACATCTTGAGTCAGTCGCTGATCTGCATCAATTTGAACATTTGACGTGTGGAATACCTACAATAGAATGCAGTAAAAAATGTTCTGTATTAAGTTGTAGATGTGGGGTGAATCTCAACATTCATGGTATATTGATCACAAAAAGGATATGTGATATAGGTGCAGAACTAAAGCCCATGAAAGATCTTAGCAGGACCAACGTCTGATGAATCATGAGAGGACAAGGGTTTTAAAGCTCTCTAACCATTCACATTAGGCTACCTATCCCATTACCCATTCGTATGTAGTCAGCTTCTGACTAACAATACAAAACTGTCAATATTAACTGAACACATGAAATATCATATATTTTGGAGAAAAAACAGTATGTAATATTTATAGTTAGTATGTAACATTTAATTTAAATTATTGAAGATACCAGGGCACTGCTGGCATCTAATGAAGAATCGTAGCCCACTTAGAAATGTAGACACTTATTCAATATAATATTAGTTTGGAGTCTATTCCAACTAATTCAAATATAAGAGTTGCCTTCAATATAAAATACCTTGTAATATGCACTCTTTCTTAAGTAGTTCTTCAGCAAATGCTGCGTCAAACGAATCCTCCATCCAAGTGCAAGTCTGGCTGTCAAGTGTCTTTAAAAGAAGATATATTACATATACTGTGACAGCAGAAGGTACAAAAATGCCAGGAAAATAAACAGAAATTATCAAGTCACAATAAATCAATATATCACTAGTGTGTTCTTTTACAAGAAGAGAAACAAAGAAACATGACAGTCTGAATTCTAACCAGTTCTTTCAAGGCAACCAGAGAATACTGTGTATGTGTGTGTTTATGTGAGCTCACATGCATATGTATGTATTATATATGATTGTATATATTAATAACAGTAGATGGTCCCCATTAATGCCTTCAATCATAGTTACATCTGGATACATGTCCATTATATAGAACACTGATAATTTAAAGCGCAAACTCAAGCTATATGTTGATATTCTATGGATCAAGAACCATATATTTGATGAAACAAACAAGAACCACCATCTGGATGTATTATATATGATTGTATATATTAATAACAGTAGATGGTCCCCATTAATGCCTTCAATCATAGTTACATCTGGATACATGTCCATTATATAGAACACTGATAATTTAAAGCTCAAACTCAAGCTATATGTTCATATTCTATGGATCAAGAACCATATATTTGATGAAACAAACAAGAACCACCATCTACGTCGCTTAAACCCATATCAAGATTTTACAGTCTACTTTATTTATAGGCAAAATACCACATAAGATATTGTCAGCTTAAGAAGCAAAAAGAAAAGGTCATTATCTGCCTAAATACTTGCACGTAATTTCAAAAGCTGAATAACTACCTTAAAGAAGGTGCAATGAAAGACGAAGCAGCACTTTGTAGGACACTTACACCAATCAACCGAATAAAAGCTGCCTTATCCTGCTCTAAAACATACTTGACAGTAGTTCCTGAAAAAACCAAAGAATCATCAAGTTCGATAACCATAACCCACGCTCTACCAAACACACAACACAACCCCTATAGCAAGAAGTATACCGTTTAAAGAGGCAATACGATCCGAAACCCAAGTTCTTGACACCACAAGCAAAGCAACTGCAAAGAGTTGTGCACCCTGTTTATCAAGCACCGTGGGGACCTAAAAAGAATCAATCATTGAGGTCAACCTTTAAATCAGCGATTCAAAATGGTCAATCAAAATATTGGGAGAGATCTCAACACCTTGGATGCCAAAGAAACTAAGCCTTCATCATGCAGTTTGTTTACTATATAGTGCAACTATGCAACATAACTAACCTAGCACAGAAACAACTGCAAAACATTTATCTCCACTGCTATACATACATGCACACCAGCAGTTACTGTACCAATCTGTTTTGACTTTTGAGTCCTTTGACTGTGACCGTGGAGTATACATGCTGTACTTGCACAAAAATGGACTAATAATGGTAAAAATTGCTCTTCCAAAGTCTCTAACTCTACTCATATAGATTTTTTTTCATTCTACCTTTTATTCCCTTAAGATTCATTTGTCCCTATAACTATAGACAAGGGATAAAAAAAATAAACCTGATTCATAACAATTTTCATACTAGGGAATCTAAGATCCAACTTTCTGTTCCTTTCCCGGATTCTTTTATCTGATTTTTATCTCAATTTCTTCTCTATGAACATGTACTTGTTAAGATTTTCCTCCTCACTTATCTACTCGACNTCATTTTGCAAGTAACTCTTTTCTTATACGTCCTCTAATTTTATACTAATTCTGTGTTGCCGTGAATTTCTTAACATTTTGCAGAATGATCTTAAAGAGCTCTGGTCACCCCAACACACACACACATATATATATTGGAGCAACATATACGACAACAGAGACGGTTTAACATTGTGTACAAAGAAAGGTGAAGAATTTTGTGCCTGCTTTAAAAGTTTAAAACACTAATCAAAGAGGGCTAAATATAAGATTAAATGGTTTACTGCTTTCATGATTAAAGAAGCTTATCTGGGGATTGATTCTCATAGACAAGGCAGTATTTGTCGTATATGTCGTATCAGTGTAGCATGTTGCAGGTCTGTTCTTATGCATTGATGCTCTTTTTGCTTACAATGTTGTTTGGTTACTGTAGCCAGGGTATTGTAATTGTAATAAACAGGCTACTATGCTACTTGAGACTGATGCAGGTTACGTTATCATCTTTCTATGCAAGAATAGTGCTCTCTACTACTTAAGGCTCGTGAATCAAAGCAGATTCATGCCACTATCGCCAACAATCTAGTGACTAAAGGATCACAAACTCTCAACTAGATTCACTTATGATTCATCATAAATAGATGCAGATAAATAGCAATGACTTCATAGGTTCTGTATAGTACTAGCATAGCTTATTCTGTCAGTAGATAAGTTAATTACTTGTCAAATTTAAGTATAAAAGGAAATGAATTTGTAATGACTTAATTATATATTAGACGTTCTGTCCAGTTTGATATTTAATTATCTTTCCACTTTACCTTATAATGACTTTATTTAGCCTAACAACCACTACAGATTTCAATTTCCGACCAAATCTATTGACTTGTTCCTCAGCTTCTTTTTTTTGCCTAAATTTGAGTTCTCAACTTCTATAAGCATTTTCAAGAAGCGAACCCTAAATGGTTAGATCACATATCAATCAGGTTTCAACTTTTACTTAACATATTTTGAAGAACAAAACGCTTGGTACATATAGCAATTATTCACTTATGGAAAGAAAGTTATGTTGTTAGACAATAGCATCAAGACACTTCACACCAGGTACTATGTGATAGTGTTATGGTACAACTGAACTCCTCTCTGGTGCCATATAGTTGCTACAGTCTCAACTAAAGTGCAAGTTAATCATGTCATGTCTTATCTTTGTCATTGATAAATAGTATTGGATGCTATTCCATTCTTCTTTTCTAGTAAATTTCACAATTACCTTAACTGATATGTAAAACACTACAAATATAAGTACTTTAATTGTTTGTTTTAATAGCAGTGGGACGAGCAGAATGTAGAGGGATTAATAAAAGGAATAAGCTGTGTCTGGACTCTGGAAAGCTATATATTTCATACGCTCTCATACTTAAAAGCAAAATTATGTTTTAAATTTGACTGCAACACATGGATCCACTTATAGGAAAACGTCACAGCAAAATCTCACCGGGCTTGAATAATATTTTAGATTTGGATTATAAGAGAGAGAATTTATAAGAACATAATCTGAGTGGAAAACTGCAGAATCTTAACAAATTATGACTTGTGTTTGTACATATAAATATATCTACACAGCACATAACACTGAGATATACACACAAAGACAAACAAGTAGATTCATATGTGTGAGTATTTCAAAGGCAACATTAATTCTTGTGAGCTTGTATTTGTTAAGAATATCAGTCAAGTAAGAACAGGATAAGGACATGGCATCATCCACTCACCAGTACTTTAGCCATAGCAGCTATTCTTAATGGTAATAATCTTGGAACAACATTGAGTCTTGGGATCACAGGCACTGGATTTTTATCATCCACTGCAGGAGATGCTGCGATTAACTCCGAAAGGTATGATTGAGCCTTGGAATTTGAGAATGCAGAGTCCTACAAATGTTGTCCAGCAATATTATTCCTACGGTAATCCGATATAACGAGACAAGATTATAACAACAAAGAAACAGTGGAACATAAGAAATCTCACCCTTTTCATATCCACAAAAGCACGTTGAACAACAATTGCATCATTTTGCCGGTCTGTCTCAGAAGTCTTCATCTTATTAATTTCAATTTCAGTACCAGTAGCAACGTCAGAGTCCTCGCTGTGAATTATAGGAAGTTATGGGTAATTAAATTATCATATGCATAAAACCAATTACTTTACATAAAATGAAAGATAAAAAAAACCTTTTGTATTGGACACTCCACCCTCCTTCACCGTCCAAGGACAAGACAACGTCGTGGAATGCAACTAACGCAGGTCGATGAGATATTGTAATGCATGATGTTCCCATGGCTCGAACTTTAGCACAAAAACGTTCTTCCATATCAGTTGTCACCGCACTGGTACACTCATCAAGAATAGCAAATTTGGGTTTATGGTAGAACAGTCTGGCCATTCCCAATCTCTGTTGCTCTCCCAGAGAAAGTTCATCACCCCAGTTTATCTCTTTTTCAGCCGGGTAGCGGTCCAGAAGATACTCAAGATCAACCTAGTAACATACAAATGAGAGTAGGTCAGGCCAAAGGAGATTCAGTATTCATACAGGTTAACAAGGCTTTATATCTACAGTCTACACACATGCAAAAACATGTTAATGGAAATATAAGTATTCTTACATTTTTTAACAGGTCAACCATTCCATAACTTGTGAGAGGTTGAACCTCCTGATCTGCAGTGAGAGGATAGATTAATTGATCCCGTAGAGTTCCTACAGCTGTATAGGGGCGTTGAGGCACATAGAAAATTTCTTTGTTCAGATCAGAACCTATCCCAGGTTTAACAATATGCCCAGATACCAGTGGCCAAAGGCCTCCTAAAACTCGGAAGAGCGAACTCTTGCCGCTTCCATTTGGACCTAGATGAGTAGTTGAGTACAATGAAAGCGAAATTGTCATTTTCAACACCTAATTTGATGGTTTTGTCATATTCATCTATTTAAGCATGATAATGCTAACATTCAAGTAGCCAGACAACAATGGCAAGAAAGGATCGTACATAAGAAATGCCATATATATACTATCATGAGTAGATAACAACATAATAAATTTCTGTAAAGCAGCCTCTTTGCCACTATCTACCACTAACACTGCAAAATATACAGTAGAATTGTACCTAGTATAAGGCTGGTTAAGAAGGCCACCAGAAGAGTAAGAGAACTAAAATGACTCCAATGTTCTATTTTTTTAATATAATAAAAGCATACCTTACCTTGAGATCTAAGATGCAGGGATACTTGATACTTTTTAAAAATCATGTCATATCTAAGCTGGTCAAAGTGCTAGGCTTATTAGAAACTTGTAACAAGCAATCTAACAACCATGTAGCAGTATAATGATCGCCACAACCCACACCATAGTGAAAATGAGTTTAAGTGGTTCTCCACCCAAAATGTGAACACGGTGTTTATAACCGATCCTTAAACTTTAGAAAACTGGACCATCAACGCAAATACGCGAGCAGATTACATGCAATGATTATTTAGACAAACAAACACATGTGCAGTGCCATGTAGGTTTTAAAAAAATTTGAAAGGGCTGATGCACAAATAGATATTTAGTATGCCATCGCCATGTAAATCTTTTAGCTCAAACTTTGTCACATAGCAAGGGGGATTAATGATTATATCGACTCCTCAAATTTTCAAGCTTCAGAAGGATAAAGATTGCCTTGTTAAACTTTATGTGTTTTCCACTATCTACAACTGTATTGTTGAATTCCCTCGACGTCATTAAACTAGTATTTCTTATCAGCAAATCAGCAAAACGATTGAACACAAACTGAATATGTTATACTAAGTAAGCAATAACTTAATTAAAGAAAAAAAAAGATTGTTGAATTGATTCTTTGCGCGCATGAAAGATGCACTTACGATCAAAACATTTCACATTTGTTGTTTTCTTGAAAGCAGTGAGAATTAAGCAAAAATGAAAAGTCCACTTTCTATTATGTAGCTTTACAAGTAAAACAATTACTTTGCATAAAAGACCCTGCCCCTACTCGTTAGAAAAATTGAATACACAAGGTTCAAACCAGATCAGTGTCAGTGGCTCAAAATCTATAAGAAAAGCTGAGGATAGGATAAAAGAAACCTAAACCATAAAAATTATTATCTTCTTATATCTCGTTTGGATAATTAGTTTATAGTACTCAAGTTCACCTAACAGTAAATTGCAAAAAACCTTAATGAAAACACTAGATAAAGAGACTACCAGTAATTAATAGATTAGACCCCGTATCAACTCTTAAGGTCAAGTCCTCCACCAAAACATTACCGCTTGGTGTAACTACCTGGAAAGTATAGGATGCATCAAACATTAAATTCGAAGAAATGATAGGTAAATTAGTTTTAAAATCCAAGAACAGCAAATTACCTTGACATTATCAAATTCAATGTAATTTGCTTCAGTAACATAATTTTTACTCCCACTTCTCTGCAAAGAAGATATATCATGGGTACTTAAGTCTCTAGATACAACCATCAGTTCATGAATACGATCGGCATAACCACTGCAAAAATACAGGTTCTAATCAGATATGAAATTTGAGTGATGCATTAACTTTTCGCAGATTGTCTCTTGCCTTCATGTAAACAAAACAGTAATCTATATCCTGCAAATTTAAACATAAATCTACAAACAAATACAGCCAACGCATTGAACCACTTACAAACTAGGTTTTGCTCTTGGCTCTTGTATTTACCAATAGACAGCATTAAAGAGAATAATTTACAAGCTTTCCATATGTTTAAAAATTATACAAGGAGAGAATCAAAGCAACCATATTGACGTGACAACCACAGATATGCTCTAAAAAAGGAAATTTAAGAAGGGAAAAGCACGTGCATTCCCCATATCACTCATCTACTAAAAGCACAGAATTTTATATATTTGCTAAACAAAGACTAAGGAGCAAACTCATCTATAAAACTTAAATGAAACCGCACACCCATCACACAACATGTCGTCAAAGGCATAAAATGTGTGAATAATTTAAAAACCATATAATGAAGAAATTTAAAGATCCTCCCGGTCGTCAAATGAATACTAAATTATCATTTGTTATCATCTTACACAAAAACTTTCACCAATATCTACCCACAAATCCCCAAGCAGTCATAAAACAGGTCAAACTAATCAGTAATCACAACTGTTTAAATTACAAAAGAAAGAAAGAATATTGACACGAATGGATGAAAAGGAACATGAGTTACAGATGCAATTTCATGTCTTTATTTTCTATAGCAAAGGAAAATGTACATCAATAAGTTGCACAACACATTTGTACTTGATATAAATAAAAAGGCACACAAATTTATCCAGTTAAAGTAATGACCTAACTACATATATTACGAAAATTTTAAACATGTGGCATATAATTGCACAAATAACGACATGTCATGACTTTCATAACATTTTAGCATCTCTTACTAATAAAATATTAAAAACTGCCGACAAATCCCATTAAATAATCATCAGATGGTACTCCCCAAAAGATACAAAGCTTCAGGCCGATTTTTTCCGCACACAAACCTACCTAGTTCTGAATAACACTCTTTAACCCAATTTTAACACCACAATAACATAAATTCTAACATATTAACATTTTTTCCTGAAGACCTTGCAAGAAATGGAAAGAGACAGAAGAGGGGGGAGGGGGTTAAGCCTATCTTGCAAATTTAGAATCAGAAACTTTAAAGAGAGAATCATCAGGTAGACACACTATATTTCCTTGCACAGGGAAGAAAATAGTGAAACAGGGTTTTGCACAAAACGCTAAAAAACTGAGTCATGAACAGATACACAAACGCCATACCATGCAGTTTTATAAATGTAAACGGTGTCAACATCTTTCAGTCCCACGAGTGCTAAATTATATGTAAATTTTATTTATATACCTTAGGCGATTTAACCTTCTCGAACTTATTGATAGCGTTCCCAAGGATTGAAAGAGTGATATTATAACACTAGTATGATATCTTAAATTGCTCAACATCTCTGCTCGTCCTATAGTTGAAGTGTCAGGTCGTAAATTGCCAGCAAAAAATGGCTCAATAATTAGAACAACAGCAACAGTGGCTCCAAGATACTTTACTAGAAAGTCTTGAATCATGCCAAACCACCAGTGGTCATGAAGTACAGTTCGCATATGACTAACAAGAGTCTTGAACTTCTGCTGAATATGAGATTCTTCTCTTGTTTCACCCCCATAAAATGCAATGCTTTCTGAATGGGTCCTTAACCGTGAGTGGAGCTGTCGATACTCACCTTCCAGTTGTTGTTCTTGAGACACTAATTTCCCAAATGCCGGAGAGAAATTTCTGATCAATGTTCCTGCTCCTAATACATAACCCTGCAAAAATAACATTTTGACATAAGACGAACAACTATAATGCCAAATGATTTGTAGTACCACATAGGAAAGGGAGTTAAACTCGCAATTGCACTAAATTATACGACTGATTCAATCTTCCAAAAGAAGACAAAAACTTATCATAAATCTACAAAATAACAATATCAGGTGAGAGAATTACCAATATCCAAAATACATATTTCGGGCTAGCATATGAGCACAAACGCCAGGTATATAGCACACCATCAGTGACTGCAGTAAGATCCTCCTGTATAAGGTCACTCAATTCTGAACAGAATTTTGGAACATCACTCGCAATTCGTTGATCAGGATTCGTTATCCGCCCATCAACATGGGATATTTTGTAGTATACCATATTCTGAATGCAACATAAAGAATGTGAGCAACAACACCAAAAGCAAAATAAATAATCCGGTGCAGATACGACTAAAATTGGTTGTCTGCACGCCTACAAAACGAGCCATGCAACATATGAAACTAGTACACAATCTGGCCTCTTGACGCCTAAATGAGAAACTCCTTTTATCCTTCAAATAAGTAGCTCAAGTACAAGTTTTACATGAATTAAAACTGTAGATTAGTAAAATCATAAAATTTAAGTTCCAATAATGGTCTAATACTGGTTCTAAGTTCTAACACAAAAGCAGCTAAAAGCACAAAAACTAATAACATTGAAACAGGGCAATAAAGCCTTGTCCCCTACATTATAGATTGAATTATCAACTTCAACCATTTCTCGAGGGACAGACATATTTTTCTTGAATCTTTCTTTGGGGTGAAGGGGTGGAAATTTTTTGGCACATATAGTTATATAGATGTTACTTTTTAATTTATAAAATAATAAAAGATATAAAAAAGATAAAACTTGGAAATAACATTTAAAAAATGTGTATCTTCCAAATTAGTACCACTTTGTACCTGAAAATATTGTGTGTGTACAAGCCTTGTCAGTATTTTTCTGAACTGCAAACTTACAGTCCCTGTTATATACTTCGAAGTAGATAGCAAGGTTGACTGAAGGAAACACAACAAAATATTTTCGAATATCAGACGGAAAAACATTGGTACACGTCGAAGAAAAGCAGCACGGAATAGAAATCCTTGCACTTTTGCTAATCTATTGCTGACAGCAGTTCTTAATACCTGCCAAAAACATAGTGCAAAGGTAAAATAAATGCTGCAACTGCATTAATTGACGATATATCAGTTTAAAAGCAGCAAATCCTATACTCAGACATGATGCACTATTGGTTCAAGTTCCGATAGTTGCTACAAAAGGAAACCAAGATCTGGTATACAATTACAGAATTAACACTTCATACATAAACAATCACAGTAAGTTTGTGCTAGGTTAAGTGGCTAAAAGCTTTCAAAATCATCTAAAAACTGACAAGGAACAAAAAATTAAGCAATTTCTAATTAGTTTCTTATTTTTAGAAATAAAACGTACTGCAAGTGATTGGATATGTCAATAATATTAGGTAAGTAAATTAGTAATAATATCAAGGACCTATACTACTGTAGTACAGTCAAACAAGGAATTGAATTCTTAACTAATTATGTCAGATGATGATTACCAGAAAGTCGACCTCATTTAAAGGTTGCCTACTTATTAGGATGTTACTTGGATTTCAAATTTCGGAAATTCTATTAAAGCAGATGTAGTCCTTCATAGGCCTGATAGTTTCGCAATTTTCTTTGATATTATTCTGATGTATGTCATCTAACAAATTAACCCATAAAGTATTTCCCACTAAATTACCAAAAATCGCCATAAATAGGACCCACCAATCTGTTTCAGGAAATCGAATCACTCGAAGATGCTCTTAATGCCTACTGGTGTTAAAAATTAAGCGTAAACATAAAGTTCGAACTGAGAAGCATATAAAATCAGGCCAGAGAAATGCAAACATGGATTAATACAAAATTATATTATTGCAGGGTGTTTATAGAGTAAACAATGAACTTCAAATGCACTCAAACGCAGAGGCTCTTACCACTATGGCTAATAACGACAGAAAATCCCTAACACTCCTCCTGCCCATATGAGAAATCAAAATTGCAGTTAAAACTTTGAGTGAGCGCAGCCCTCCTTTCTTTTGCCTACTTTTCTTTACAGAACTATTTTTTCCAACCACTTTGTCATGTACTTCATTGTTGTCGTTGACTCCATTATGGTGACCGAAAGATTCAGGTCTTTTAGCACTATTTCTTGATTTCATATAAGCTGCAGCGGTACTGCCAGCAACTATGATACCAGAAGCCACCAATAGGGTTTTCCTGTAAGCTCATAGCAAAAGCAATTGTAAATTGCATATAGAGGAAGTGCACGGCACATGTGCAACACTAACAGATGCAGTGTAGGAACATATGTTTTACAGGTATAATTTGACATTCATTAATATGCACACAAGTGATATATGGGACATCCTCAGTTTAAAAATTATCAAGAGGATGAAGCTAGGATAATTGTGATGAGTTAACAGTTCTCTTCTCTTTATTTCAGCATCATACTGTCTGTTCAGACTTCAGAGGGATAGGTTATTTGCCAATTATGTCACGGGAAGGGAACTAAAATGTAAGTGTTCAAATTCTACCAATTTCAGAAGTATAAGTATGTTAAGTTGTTCATCCACTCTAAGATAGATAATTTTTATTATAATACCAGAGGCATGGCAACAGTAGTATTCATTTCTAAACTTTTAAATTATTACACTGAAGAATAGCCTCACATTTTTTCATAATTGGACTTTACAAATGCAGCAAGCACTCTCATTGTACTGAGTTCTTGCAAGTAGCACTTATTGGCATAACCACATTTTACCTACATGCTTCCACTCATATTTTGTTCAGTAATTGTAACTTTGAAGTCCTAATAAAGCACCTTGACTTCCCAATATGTATTAACTAAATGCTTCCACTAATATTTCATGTGAAAGCATAAACAGTAAAATCTCAGTACCTTCTCGATGCTAGAAAGCTTTTACCATGCTCAGTCAACTGCAATAGTTGAAGAGAAGGCATGTTTACAAGTGATTATTTCCAGCCAACAATTATCAGTGAAGGGCCACAACAATCTCCCTGCTCTACACAGACGAACAGGGTTTGTTAAGTAAATGACCTGGGATTCAAACAACAATAAATATAAAAACAGTATACCATTTACCTTAACAGTTAACATGGCATGAAATCAATTAGCAAAAAACTTAAAATGGCATGAAACGAAAGAATGCAACAGGAAACAGAAACATTTAAGCACAGATGCCCACATAAACATAAACTTGTGACTTTCATATGCATGGAGAATCAGACAGAAATCATTGCAGTGCCAAAAAAAGTGATCAATTCATGGAAAAAATAAGAGTTCAATTCAGGGCAAAAATTCACTTGCAAGAATGTGTAATGCAAGTCCTTTTGTACGCTTGTTGAAGATTTTAATAGATGGGTTCGTAATAATTTAGTTACTATCACCAAAACTCCGCTAAAAAGTCGAAAAAATATGGATATACAAGAGGTGTTATGATGCTGTTTAGGCAACATTCTGTGCATTCTTTTTGGAGACTTTTCAAGTGAACTGTACTAAACCTAGCCAATGATGATACATTTACCATCCTGTTTCTTCGGAAGTTGTATAACGTGTAAACCAACCATTTAATGCTTGGAATATCGTGTCTAAAAAATAATACTAGGAACCAAAAACATTTGACTGTTACGTATCACCCGCAACACATTCGATTGGAGGAAAAAGGATATATTCTTTCACCCGCATACAACTCATTGCAGAGAAAACAAATTTTGTCGTAAGCAACTTAATACACCTTTCAAACACGAAATTTTAATTAAAAACAGTAACGACTACCCTGTCAAGGCGCCAATAATAAAAGCNTTTTGTCGTAAGCAACTTAATACACCTTTCAAACACGAAATTTTAATTAAAAACAGTAACGACTACCCTGTCAAGGCACCAATAATAAAAGTAAATCAAATTCTCTCTTCAACCTTTCAACTAGTTTTTCCGGTGCAAATCAACATAAAATCATCAGTCACAAAATATAGAAAATTCTCTCTCTCTCTCTCTCTCTCTCTCGCACACACACACACATGTCTGTATATATATATATATACACACACACGAAAGAAGAGTCCTCTAAACACAAACACATGTCTGAATTACTTGAATGAAAATCAAAATCAAATGAATTGACAAATACAACTATCAACAACACATAGATACACATACATGAGAGAGAGAGGGGGGGGGAGAGATAAAAGTAAACATAGAGTGAAATTGAGCAGATGATGAGTAGCAAAAGTGATCAATTAAAGCGTGTGATGAGCAGTGATCAAATTCAATTCAGCTGAAATAAAATCACTCCAGATACACTTACAGCGGATCCAGTCGCAAGTAAATTAAAATTCACAAGCCCTAGATGCTATGTGTTGTGCACAGCGTGTGTGTATATAATTTATATGTGTGTGTATCGGATGGGGTGGGGTTAGCAGAACATAGTTCCGAGCAAAGGGGGCACAGACAGGGATTTCTATAATTTTAATCACACATGAAGTTGTGTATGTATATGTATGTGTTTGAGAAGTTCTACTCGTTTGGCCGTAGCTTTTATTTTTAACACGTATTTTAAGTACATATTTTTTTAATTAACTTTTCTATAAATTAAAATTTTAATTATATATTTTAATTTAAGAAAAAAAATTAAAAAATAATAAATTTTATTATGTGGTTAAAATATCTAAAAAAAATATGTTAAAAATCAAATGTATAGAAAAGAATGGATGGACTAATATTATTTTATATTTACGTAATTACACATATACCAGGTAATATATGTGTATATATATTATTTTATACATTTTCACACTTTACTCATTTTTTTTCATTTCATGATTATTTTAACATTTTATTAGTCTACATGCAAAGGCTCCTCGTTTTTATAATATAATATAATTTGATAAGCTCGTATTCAACATTGGTGTATGATGATGTAGTCTGCATCAATTTTGGAGAAGAAACGTATTGGTAGCTTTGTTTGTCCTGCCTCGATTTGTGCAATTAAAGCCTCTCAACTCTCAGGTTGTCAGTTGTGAGCTATCGTTGTTCGGTACAATTATTTTAATATAAAAATTAAAAAATTTACCAACTTGTTTAAAATGTTACTCCCTCCATCTCTTATTACTTTTCCTGTTAATCATGTGCGCGTTTGGCAATACACACTTTTTTATCGTTAATATCTTTAATTTCGTATTAGTATTAAATATAAAAATTTTACTGTATTAAAGTACTCACAAATACGAATCAAACAAAATATTATATTTTATCTTATAAATTATGTATAAATTAGTAGTCAATCGCTTATAATGAACAGTACAAAAAGTCAAAACAAGAAACGTTTTCGGAGACGGAAGGAGTACTAATACACAAATTTATTTACCCGCGCAATTTTATTGTTCCGCTGTCTGAAAGGTGATTTGGTAAATATGAATTTGATCATAAATATTTTTTGAATGATCCGAATGGATTAGCAAAATGAATGAGTAATGAATAATATTATTTAATAAATAAATTTGTAAAACATATAAATTACATCTTAATTTTAAAAATAAATATTTTTATTTGACAAAATATTTATATACCTTGATGGTATGATACATAATATAATTATTAAATACCATGTATCAAAATTTACTCTTCGCAAACAAAAATATTAAACAAATATTTTATATAAATTGTTTTTTAAACAAACGTACTTGCACTAATATGAATCAGCAATAATTATATCCATAAGCAAGTCAAGAGCAAAATTACTCCACTCCCGGGAGTCTGACTCAGAATGAGAAACCCGAGCTAACAAAGAACTATGCACAAATTGCACTAGCACATTTTATTGTATACTAACATTTCAAAAATAATTTGTAAGTATTATGAAACGGTATTTAATATATTTAAAAATATGAATTCAAATATTCTAATATAATATATTAAAATTATTAATATTTATTTGAGTAAAAATCCGACTCGAACTTCACATCATCTCCGTTAAATCCTTTTAATGACCCAAAAGCTATGGCCCATTGCAGCTTTGGAGTCTTGAATAAACTCTATTTTCCAACAATTAAGGGTTAGTTGGGCTAAGACTCTCGTGCTTCCTAAAGCAAATAAGTTAGTTAAACATGCCTTTCCTGGTGACTCGGAAAATAAGTTTAATCTCAATCAAAAAAGCCCCATATGTCACCTGCATTATTATTAATGTATACATTCATCCAAAAGACGAGTTTTTTCAATCAAAACATCACATTACAATTTTATTTGATGCAAAAAAGAAATCTATAAAATTCCTCAAAAACTGTATACTTAAGTTTCTTCAAACCCTCACTCAAAGACATTACAAACGATTGCAAATGCAAGCAAAGAATGTACAATCCATTTATATCGTTTTTTTTGTAACTTTAATCAGGAGACTCCAAAGAAACAGAAAGAGAGATGATAAAAAACCTCAAACATTGTTTTTTAACTTGTGCCTTTAACCTGTGCCATTACGGAAAGACATTGCAGTGCTAGCGGTGGCTCCATTCAGGACCAAAATGTTGTCTCAACAAGAATTCTTTTGGTGCTTGAAAACTCATGCTTTGTCTTCTGTTAGCTGGATGTATGCACGCTGCAAGTCTGCATCCATTTAAAAAGTTTTAGACATTGCCTCTAGAAGATCAAGTCACTCTACATGTTCAATTCAATTTATGTTGACTAAGCAAATTGCGGAAAAAAGAGAAGGCATTTGATATAGTACTGTCAAGGTTAAGATATAATTAGCAGTCAAAAAAATAGAATATAATGTCTTCGAGTTAAGATGTATTTCAGCAGTGAAGGGCTTTGTAGAGCTTGGCCTGGAATTTTAAGAGCTGCTTGTAAATTGGTGGATTACACAAGGATAAAAAAAGGTTGGAACACAATGCAAGCAATGATGCAGCAACCGCCTTAACCCTATAAAAAAACCATAAAGTCTAAGGACAGACAAAAGTAACCTCCCAACTATATAGACGAACATTTAACATTAAAAGTATTTAATATATTATGTTTTTTTGTCTAGTTGCTGTAAACTTTTAGAGAACAGAATACCAGCTTTTCTAAACAAATCAAGGACTGGTAAAGTCATCATGGAGTAAAATAAAAACAATAAGAAGTGAGCCCACGGCAAGAACAAAGCTTAGCCATCTCATGGGTGTTGGGGATCAATGATCATTTACCTTTTAGTGAGGGTTTATTGTATTTAACTTTGCATCTTCGTCCATCTCATCCCCTCCATCGTTTCCAATGTCACTTTCACTGGCTGTTTCCCATTCAAAATCATCGCTTTCCTGTCTATATACTTCTCCATTTTGGCCCTCCATGTGCACACCACCATGTTTAATAGCAGCCTCCTTAAATAACCAAGCTTCACGCATCTGCTTCTTGACTAAACGCTCAGCATAATCAGGAACCTTATTCTACCTCAAGGACAGATCTGGATCAGTTGATTGGGAGCACTCATTTACGAAAAGAATGGCATCTAGTAAGCTCTCTTTGGCTAATCCAAGCATGTCATAAGCTTGCGCTCTTCTCCATAAGCTTTTGGCATGACGATTACAGGGTTATGAAGACAAAGTGCATGTGTAGCATCACTAATAGCAGCCAAGGGTTGCTGCAATAAAAGATGACACTGAGCTCGATTACTAAAAAGCACAATTATCTCTTTCTTTGATCTAATTGGACACAAAGACAGTGCTTCCGAGTATTTTGATGCTGCTCCAGATATATTTCCAGCTGAGAAAAGAGAATTTCCTTCGAGTTTTACAACTAGTGATGCTGCTTGCTTGATATGGAGATCCTCTTTTGGCATATTCTTTTCCCATTTAAATCTCTCTCTGGAACTTAATATTTCCTCAATCTCATCTTTTATACGATTACTAACAGAATTGTGAGCTTGTGAGGGAATACATTCCTGAAGAGCATTAATGATGGATTCACCAAGCTTTTTGTGATCTCCAAGAGTTGAAATATCTGCAAGGTCAAGAAGTGCAGGAGCTTCCGTATCAATTACCTACATAATATACCAGATAAGGTTATTCCAAAAGAATACAAGAAGTTACGATGTTAAAAAAGATTGAAGTACAGTGCATAGGGGCATGTATTAATCTTGGCTGTCTTTCAATGAGGTGATATAATAACAGAAATTACTTACCTTGCAAAAAAAATTCCTAGCAAATAAAGTCAAACATGTAAGCTTAATGTTCTACCTAATTGTGGAAATTTTCTCTTAAGTGGAAATTTTGCTAGCTCTTCCTAATTGTCTTTCATATTTCAAGTGCTAATAGGTAAGCATAGAAAGATTGATAAGATCAAATCAAAAAGAAGATGCAAAGTGCTGATTAAAAGGAAACAACGAATTTGATGAATGGTCGTATTTAATGGAGTCCAAGTAAAAGCACATTGCATGAAGAAATTTAAGCAAAAAACAGAAGCTAATTTGATCCACTGAACACTTATCAAAGTTCAAACATCCAAAAAAGAATACATTGTTGTCGTTTGTGTGGGGGTGCGCTTGAAACAAACAAATGCTACCTACCTTATGACATGTGGTTGGATCTTGGAGTAACCATAGAAGACAGTCGATAGCCATTGACTGCCAGTCATCTGATGAACGAGCAATATTGCACAATGCTTCAATCATACCGGGACAGCTAGCTACGGGTCCTTTACCAAACTTGTGATGACAAATTGTCCACAATAAACCAATACCAGCTGGTGAGTTTTCATTTACAAGTCCGCCCCACATTCCTGGTAGCTTTGCAAGAAAGTCAGGTTTACATATAGTTGAAAGAAACTCCGGTTTGAAAGCAAAGCAATTAATAAGTTGAAGGGACCAGCACTGAAGTTGACTAGCCCATTCCTCTGCTTTTCTTGATTCCATCTCAACACCACCCATTCCACG